>VZTT01035119.1:4152-25124 GCA_013400855.1 Buphagus erythrorhynchus | reverse complement strand
TACCACCTCTTTTCACACATATCTGAGCTTCCTGGATCCAGACTGTGACCTGAAACTGTTTGATGACCGTAATGACGACTGTCATAGTCCTGACAGTGAATATGGAGACTACCCAGCAGATTTCTGTGAAAAAGGTAGTAATGTTTTTTCACTTGGAATTTTTTTCTCTGTCAAATTCTATCAGCAGAGCCTGGGTTTGCCTACAGTGCAGAGTCTGTTCTGTGCACAGATGATGGTCATTTGGTTTTCTCTTGCATCCGCTTGAGGGCAGGACCTGCATGGCTCAGTTTGGAGAATGAAGTCGTGTGTTCTTCCTGCATTTGTAGTATGGCATTGACTGGCAACTGCTACAGGAAAGCTGAGTCTGGAGAGTCAGCAGGTGGGGAGGTGTGGAAGAGGTTAGAGGGAAGTGGACTGTGAGGAGTCATGGACAAGAGGTTGTGTGGAAGAGATAATAGAGTCTTAGAATCATACAAGTTGGAAGAGACTTTTACAATCATCAAGTCCAGCTGTTTTCTATGATCTACCAGCAAGATAAAACCCCTTTTGTTTCCTTTCAAAGGCAAAGGTAGCTTCTAAATCTGTTTTCAGTGTCAAAAAATTATTTTTTTCTTTTGTTTCCAATTTGTTTGGCTTAAAAATCTTTTCCTTACACTATTTTTGCATATTTGAGTGCCCTTATAAATAAGCAAGAATATAGTGGTGTGTTTGAATAAGAAAGTGATGATGATAAATAGTGATTTTTACCTTTAAGAAACCTGTTTTTTTTAATGTATGTTACACTAGATAGCCAGGATGAGCTGGATCAGTATATAAATGATGTCCTGCAGAGCACAGCACTGAAGTCATACCTGNTTTTCATTTTGATTGAGAAGCCTCTCCTGGACTGTCCTTGTATTTTGGGTAACAGTGAATGTTCTGCACCCTGGAGTATTCGTAGCAGGTCTGTGTGCGCTACGCTCTTGACAGCGCTCCCCAAAGCGTTCCAGGAAGGGCTTAATTCCTGATTCCCCTACAAGAACAATTGTTTTGCCTTGAAAAAACTCTCAAAACTAAAGAAATCACTGCAATTTTGTATCCTGATGAAGGTTCCCAGTGAAGCAATTAAGCTGACTCCTTTATAGCTCTTATTTCATTATACTCTATACAAACTGAACCTGAAAAGTAAATCATAACACTGATGTTAACAAAATAGTAAATCAAAGCAAGTAGATGTCTCTCTCTTACTACAGGCCATATGTAAAACACTAGTTATTTAAATTGATTTGCCTTTTCCAAATTTCCTCTAAAACCAGCCCCACTTATATCTTTAACAGAAATAAGCATTCTAGTACATGAAGAGGATATGTAATATTCAATACCCTGGTCAATGGAAGACTTCCCTTAACTTCAGTGTAAATTAATAACTTCCAAGCTTTTCTGTTAGTCTTTTCTGCTATCTTTCATGTGCCACATCATCTGATCCTCCATTGACTTCAGCATATGAAATTAACAGAGCATTAACCTGCCTTGAGCATTATAATTTTAGTTATTAATTCTTACCAGTTAGGCCATTTTCTCCACTCATTTCCTGTGGAAATGTTTAAAATACTTGGCAGGGTCAGGTCATTGGGCTGCAGAATTTTCAGAGTCATGGGCCAAATAAGAGGGATCAGCTGAGCATGTAGCCC
Organism: Buphagus erythrorhynchus; assembly: GCA_013400855.1. Taxonomy (NCBI): domain Eukaryota; kingdom Metazoa; phylum Chordata; class Aves; order Passeriformes; family Sturnidae; genus Buphagus; species Buphagus erythrorhynchus. Next base: position 23,454 of record VZTT01035119.1, on the reverse strand, counting down.
CTGAGCCTTTGGCATGTTAATCTCAGAAACTCCCAGAGCACACCTGCAAGGAGATAAGGTTCAGAACATGAACTTGTCTCAGAGTTCCATGCACAGTGTCTCAGAAGCACTGCCTCTGTATTTTGACTCTTGGAGATATTTCTGTTGTTTTTACCTAGTCAAGCTGCTTCATGTAGGTGTTTTTGATTTTCATGTTACTGAAAAGACTTTTTTTTCTTTCTTTGTGACTTTGCATTCCAGCCGTGTCTATGTCTCTTCCCACTAAAGTTCTGAACACACACCGAAAGTCTCTGAATCTTGTTGATAATCCTCGTTTCTTTGAGACAAAGGTAAAGTGTGGGAATTTTTATGCTGTTTGTGGTTTTAGGATGCAATGCTGTAGCCTTTCCTTGTGTTTTCCTTCCAAACCCTATGCCAGGTGTCATTTTTCTTCACAGACTTCCAAGGCTCTCTCTTGTTTTGGAAATTATTTTTTTGGCTGGATGAAGGTTTTTTAGTCAAATAGGCAACATCAAGTGGAAAGTTTCTAATTGCATGTGTAAAACAGGAAAGAACATAGTAGTTGCTTTATTTTTAAAAGCCAAAAGTTAAGTCATCGTCTTTAGTTCTAGCTGAACACAAGGGGAAGGACGGGATGTTCACAACCTTTAGAGATGTCTTCCAAGAAATGCTGCTTATAGTAACATCTGAGCAAGAGGGAATGTGTGAATGTCCTTAAGGCACCAGCCAAATCCCACCTCAAGGCATGAAGATGGGATTGTGCTGGGCACTTGTTTTGACTTGGTATTTGTGACCAGCTGCTGAGAATGGCTAAAAGAGATTGTATCCAGCCTCCTGAAGGATTCTGCTCTGCACAAGGCTCTGTTTGTGGGAATGGTATTTTAGGATTATATAAATTGCTGAACAGCTTGTTAAACAAAACATCTTTTCATCCAAGAATTCACCACAGGATTACATCATCTGATTAGTTATCATTTTACTTTTATAAGCTTGGAAAAATTATAATGGCAATATCTGCATTCATAAAGTGCCACTTGTATACAAGTTAGAGATGGAACTCAAAAAGCTCTAAATTATTTCAATTTAAAAAAAGGACAATATCTCTCTGCTTTTCTCTTTGTAAGTTACATAAGATGAGAGGAAAAGCATGCAGATGATTCCATTCATTTGTTTTGTAAAAAAAAAAAATAGATACAAGGTTCCATTCTGGGGGTTGTGTTTTTTTCTGTGCCTGCAGTACCCTGGCAAGAACTAAGTGATGTGTCTGTATTTCAAGTGCAGAGCTTCATTGCAAGTCTGTTGTGATTTTTTAATGGGAGTTTGAAGTTACAGGAAGTTACAGATCTGCTACTTTTTTCAAGGTCATGTCTTTTGATTTTTTATCCATCTTTGTTATCAGGACTGTGAAAGTGTTTTGCACTTACCTAAAGATGCTCATGGTGATTTAGATTGCAGGAAGCTTGTTGATCAACTGAAGGAATGTCCAACACTCCATGATCAAGCAGATATCTTGTATATTTTGCATATACTCAAGTAAGTTGCCTGAGTATGAACTTCAGCATCTTTAAGTTTGGTCACAGGTATCTGATTATTCTTGTGCAAAAGGTTTCCACTGTTCAGGTTGTATTTTGAGGGGACAGTGGAAATATTTTGTGCTTTAACAAGCGTATTTTCAGTTAGTTTGATTACATGAATTATTTGGATACAAAAGAAGACTTGTGCAAATTTTAGAGTTGATTGGCACACAGTTGCAAATACATAAAGTATCCAGGGCTCACAAATTAGATGCACAAATCCTTTCCATGAATGAGAACACACCCTGCTGTATTTGTGGTACTCCATTTAAAGTTCACAAAGATTTGGTGTGATTTTCATACACAAGAATGGAAGTGGAGGGAAAATTCATCTTGTCATTTTATAACTAAAGGCAAAATGCAATTTTAATGAGTGTTCACTATTTTTCCTCTAATCCTTTTGCATATTTATGTATACAACTGACTAAAATTTGGTACTTTATAAAACATTCTTGGAAGTAGTCTTAGACCCATCTGCTGGGGTTAGTAAACACCTGCTATTTAAATTGGTTTGATGGGAACAAAATGCAAAAATACAAACAACAGAATCATTTTCTGAAGTGTGTTTATTGAACTTTTTTTTTTTCCTGTGCAGCAGAATACTGCTGGAACCTGTCAGGCAGTTAGCTTTTGTTGCAAAGACAAGTATGTGTTAATCACAGATGGTCTGGTCTTCCCTACTGCTACAAAGACTGCATTTTTGTTTATTTTAGTCTGTCTCCTGTGAGGATCTCTGCTTTGATCTTGATTTCCCAAGCAAAACGTTTAGCATCCTCTCTTAAAGAGTGAAGGAAATCCTATAAAAATTATGTTTTGTTGTTTAACTGCATCTAACACCAGTAATTTCACCAAGGGAGACTGTTGGGCAGGCAGATGGATCTCTAGTGGACTCTGTCAGCAGGAGTTGAAAAGTTATTCTGTGACACTTCAAAACATTACCAGAGAGAAGCCATAATGCAGTGAATTTCAAAACCAGGAGAGGAACAGAAATCTCCTTTGCTTTTTTCAGTAATAGCATAAGCAACACAGAAGTTTAGTTAATAGCTAAGAAAGAGGAAAGGCTAAAAAATTTCCCTGAAAAATCTGAAAAATGGGTGTAGTCTTCAGCAGTACTGAAGATATTGTTGAATTCTGGTCTGAAAAAGCACTACATGGAGTATTCCTCCAGCAAACTATCCATGTGAATGCTCAATTTAAAGTCTAGTGGGAAATCCTTCAGGTGGTTCCTTTTCAAGTTGCTGGCTCACAGCTGAGTGAGTGTTCGAATTAGTGTGAAAGTTCCTGGTCTCAAGAGGGTTTTGTCCACGTATAATCAATCTGTGGTAAAGGCACAGATGTCCCATTTGGTATTTAATTCTGTCACCAATGTGAGCAAGGCAGTCAAGATCCAGCTGTGTGGTACAGTTTAGCTTCTTGCCTGATGATAACTACCTCCTGTTTGTTTTGTGGCAGAGGTGCTGACTGGGACACAGAGCTGGATGGACAGTATGGAGTCACTGTTCACTGCCTCCTCAATGAGCTCTACAGAAAGGCAGGCCTCAATCAGGAATGGGGCTTAATCCGTTACATTTCTGGCATACTCAAAAAGAGAGTTGAAGTCCTGGCTGAGGTATGAAATACAAATAATCCTGGTTCAGCTTCCTGCTTGGGAACAGAGATAAAACTACCAGTTTGCTGTTGGGGTTTGTGTTTGCCCTTCTTCTAGTTTTACTTTACAACATACGTAGTGCAGCATTTTAAATTAAATATTGGTTGTTTTTCTGATCTAGAGTCTTACTACATCTTTATCTTTCTGTATCTATCTGTACTGCAAACTGCTAATGTTGGCATGGACTGAGAATGTCACACTAAATAGTTGTGAAGGCTTAATTTTATCTCTGTTAATTGGAGAATCTTAATTGTGTGCTTTGAAAGCTGCAGTTGTCACTGGTAATTGTCTGTTGTGATGGTATGAACACTTTTGGAGCACTGCTATGTCAGGGTGCTAGTGATGACAGGAAAACATGTTCTGCCCATTTCCATCCCCTTGTGTGGACAGTCTGCCTTGTGAATGGATGTTTGGAACCATTTAAATATCCATGACTATTAAGTGGTAACAAGAAAAATCCACTGTTAACAGTACAGATAGGATTTTGATCATTACAAAAAGGTTTCCTCTCAAGTATTCTAGAAGTATTTGTTTAATTTTCTAGTAATCCCCTGCATATTTCTGAGGAGCTCTTTCTGTAATTCGTGGCAACTTTCAAGGCTCTCTGTCTTATCTAGGATGCCTTATTTTGTGATGGTCCTGTCTGTGGGGAGGAGTTTGTGATAATCACTGTGCATGGTACTTCATTAAGCACAGAACTTTTTTCCCTTCTCAAGACACAATGGATGAGCAGTACAGACATGCTCACAAAAAGCCATGTATGTTAACTTGAGAAGGTGTTTACAAAGAATTGAAGAGGAGAAGAATAGAGATATCTGTTTTCTTCCACATTAAGGGAGTGAAAATAGACTCTTTAAAATCAGAGGAGCACTGCTCTGTGATGTTTTTGATTCAGGATACTAAAACAAGTAAACTGAACACCCACTTTTAAAGGAGGTCGATATAAAAGAGTAAGCACTGAGGTACTGGGGAAAGTACCTATTTCAGAATCTATCAGGAATGTCATGCAGTATGCTGGGTGTTTGTTTTAGGAGATGTATTAGTACACAGTGTTTTTTTAACTAATGCTGCCAAATTTTTCATTGATTAAAAATATGGTTGTCTTAAATAAAGAACAAAAGTTTATTGTATGATAAAGGATGAAAGCCTTTATTGATCTGGCAGTCCCACTAGAGTTCCTAATATAATCATTATGCTGCTGATTTCACTGAGCAGGGAAGTAGGTCACATTCCGCCTGGGCAAACTCTCATAGCCCTGTTGACCTCAAGAGATCTTTGGAAACTATTTAACAGCATTCTGCTGGATTTGCATGTCTGGTGATTAATAGAAATGCATTTTAAAATTGCTGAAGAAATTGAATTAATTTAATTTGGTGAATTAAAAGCCATATCACTTCCACATGACTCAGAGAAAGATCTCTTGCTTTTTGTCCCCTTATGATAGGCATGCACAGACCTTCTGTCACACCACAAGCAACTTACAGTGGGCCTGCCACCAGAACCCCGTGAGAAAATCATTACCACGTAAGTTGGAGCTCTGCCTCAGGCTCAGGCTGCCCTTCATCTTCCTGCTGGTACCATTCTGCTGCTATTACCTTCTTGTAAACCTTACTCCTTGCCCTCAGAAGGATTTACAGCCACCCAGGTAGAATTGTAGGCACCTTTGTTCTGGGTGATTTGATCCCAGTGCTTGTTCAAGAATTTAATAGCTGGTTGTGCTGAGTAGTTGCTACCTGTGGTTTGTCTTCTTGCAGCCCACTGCCACCTGAGGAGCTCACCAATCTCATTTATGAAGCCAGTGGGCAAGACATCAGTATTGCAGTCCTGACACAGGTATGCAGCCTGTGCAGAAAGGCTTCTTGGACTGTGCCCAGTGCTGTGCCAGTGTTTGCTCTGAGACTGGGAAAGCCAAGAAGACCCACTCTGACGGGTGCCTTTATGGATTTGTCCTTGCAGGAGATAATTATGTACTTGGCAATGTATGTCCGGTCACAGCCCAGTCTTTTTGTGGAGATGCTCAGGCTCCGCATTGGTCTGATAATCCAGGTCATGGCCACTGAGCTGGCACGAAGTCTGAAATGCTCAGGTAGGAAGCAGTTTTATTGTAAGGGTACTTATGGTATCATTTTTGCTTCACCCTTTGTGGTTGATCTTTTCATTTATGTAGGTTAAATCCTTTTATTGACCTCTTAGTTCATATGTGCAGTTACAAACCTTGAAAATCACTTCTTTTTGACTTAATGAAAGATTTCTCTCCCCCCAGCACCCAGTTTTCAAAAAATATCAGAGGATATTCTTTATGGAATAACTCTGTCTCTGGAATTTAGATCCACATGTCATCTGCTGTTGGGAGATGGCTGTGATACCTTTCCAAGTGATCTTGTTCTATAAGGGAGCAAATGCTTTTTCATCATGAGCTTCAGTGAAATTTTGCACAAGCTATGACATAATAAAGATTAATGCAAATAGTGTTATTTCCATGGAGTGTTTGTTGTTTAGTCCTGAAATATATTTTCTTTGAAATGTGACTACATATTAATTTTTTAAAGGAAGGGCTAGCCAAAGAGTTGAACATGATTGGACTTAATTCACAGTTTCCTTAGTTGGCTTTACAGCTTATTGTCTTCCCAGTGACATTTGTCATTTTGTTTTATTTTATTTTGTTAAACTAGGTGAAGAAGCTTCAGAGAGCTTGATGAATCTAAGCCCCTTTGATATGAAAAGTCTCCTACATCATATTCTCAGTGGGAAAGAGTTTGGAGTGGAAAGAAGCTGTAAGTTGTTCACTTTTCTGTGTTAAGTTTGATTGTCTTATAAGTGGGGGTCTATTCTTTCTGCATGTAAAATAAAGGTATAGGTAATGTATTAATCATGGGTGACCTATACATGTATGTGTCTGCTGTGAAATGAACAAAACACAGGAAGCCATCCTGCGCTGAAATAAGATTGTATCAAGTTTTCAGTAATATGAAGGCAAACTTTTAAGATGAAGAAATTTTATGGAACCTGAACAGAAGTCATTAAAAGGTCATATCTAAGCTGCCTTCAAGAAGCCTGTCTTTGATGCCCACATATTCCTGACTGGTACATCAGCTGTCTCCTGGGCTCTCTGTAGACCCTCAGAGACCCGTTGCAATTCTGACTAAATTTACAATTGCTCACTGTCTTGGAAAATCAGTTTCTGATATCCAAGAATGGATTTGGGCCCCTTACTTGATACAATCAGGTTTGAACTCCTGATGTGATTCTGTGAAAGGATGCTGTCACCAAGAGCATTGCTTATTTCTGAAATTATTTGTGTTTAACTTCTTAGGTGCAATTTAATCTATTTTTCTACCCCTAGAATGTTAAAAATGTCCATTTGCTTCTTTAGTGCGACCTGTAGATTCTTCTTCATCCAGCCCTGCAATTTCTATTCATGAGATGGGGCATTCTGGAGCAACCAAAACAGAAAGAAGTGGTATTACTAAATTGAAGAGTGAGATGAAGCAGGTGAGGGTTTTCTGTCAATGCTCATCAGAAAGTACAGTTGTTCTGGAACTGTGTTATGTTAGATTTTATTCTTGCTAAATAACAGAAATTTCCAAAGCTGCTTTGATTTTAAAACTGATCACTAAATAGAAGGCAGTTAAGGGATGTTTCCTCAAAAAATATTCTTCCTCTTTTGTTCTTGTTTCACATGCTGAATGTAGAACTTGAACAAACTGTAATGCGTTCGTGGCATCCACTGTAAAAAACAGCTCTTCTAATGTGCTAAAGAGAAGTCAGATGTACAAAAAGAAGCTTTTATGCAGTGTTCATTCTTGTACTTGGCCTAAGTTGCAAAACTGGACGACAGGCCTTTTGGAAAAGATTCCATGCCATGTGGAAAAGGAATCTTGTTTTGTTTTCTTCCAATTCTGTTTCTTCAGGAATGGAGGATGATTACTGCTGGAATTTGTACATATATGTTCAAGTTCAGTACTTTAAATTATACTTCAACTGAGTATATGGAGAGATCACAGAAAACACAACCAAAATACTCTGAATTAATATGACTGATAGTTTTGTTATGAGTGGTTTGATTTCTCTGTTTTGTGTCTTTATTAGTAATTTTCTTTTACTTTAAATAGGAAGATAGTGGTCAAATAAAATACATTTGTAAGAATGGTTCTATTTTTCCTCATGGGTTACTCAAACTAGAGAGAGAAGGCTCCAAGAGACCTTATTGCAACCTTGCAATATATAAAGGAGGCTTAAAGGAAAGATGAATAAATGCTTTTTACCAAGGCCTATAGCAACAGGCTAAAGGGGCAACAGTTTTAAACTGAAAGGGTGGATTTAAATTAGGTACAAGGACACTTTTTTAGGATGAAGGGGGAGAGGCAGGGGAACAGGTTGCCTAATGAAGTTGTGGATGCCCTGTCCCTGGAAATGTATAAGGTCAGATTGGATGGGGCTATGAGCAGCCTCATATAAGGAAATATTTGATGTTTTCCTTTGATTGATGAAACAGATTGAGTAAGCCTTCAGAAAGGAAAGGCGTTTTTACATGGTCTTAACACAATGCATTTGCTGGGGGCAGTAAAGATCAGTTAATGAAGTTAATGGGACATGGTCAGGCAGGGAAGCAGAGACCCCTGAGGAGCTTGTGATGTCTCTTGTGAGACCTGGTTGCTGTGTTTGAGCTGTGCCACTGCTGGAGCATCATCGTGGATGAGGGGGAGGCTGTGAAGGTGCTGCCAACTGTGCTGCACTGGCCCTGAGGTGGCCTTGGAGGTCAGTGTGAGCAGGCCTCCCAGTCAAACAGGGGTGTCTGGATTCGGGGCCTTTCCAGGAAGGAGGAGGAACAAGGCACTAGATGGCAGCATTATTTTGTTTGAAATACAGAAGTGGGCCTGAGTTGGAGTACTTAGACCTCTCTTGACATTAGAAACATAGTTCCTTTGTTGCTTTCACATTCCACAAAAACTTGGTATTGTGCACAGAGGAGGAGTTGGCTGGGCTTATTTTTGTACCTCCCCCCCCCCACACACTTTGCCTTTCCTGCTGCTTCCTGCCACATCTCACTGCGTTCTCTGAATTACTGCCTAGCAGCTAATGTTGACTAATCAGCTAATGTAATGTCATTTTGGCAGGTGGTTTGTGGGGTGCTGCAGGATACTCTTTGTTGTTACTAGGAATATTTCAAGTACTTGTACTAACGTCTCTGGATGTGTTGAGCAACTGCAGCTCCCTGTTTTGTGGCTGTTCTTTCTTGATTCAGAACCATTAACAGTGAATGTGGAGGCGTGGCTTGGGGTGTGTATTTAGAGAAAAGTGCTTAAGGATGTGAGGTGCTGCATCCACATTTCAGCAAAAAATTTGCCTTGCAGCTTTTTGTTTAGTGCTGCCCATCTGGTTGGCAGCCTGCCGTCTCTCCAGCAAGATGACCTTCTCATGCAAAGAGAAGCTGGTGGCATTGCAACAAACGGGGAATGGAAGTAGGGAGTTTGTAAAGGGTAAAGGAAAGCTTTTGCTTGCATCTTAAACTTGTGGTTTGTGCTGGCCTTGCTGGGAGCTCCATGGATGGCATGGGCTGCCAAACTGGCTCCTGGCACAGCGGGCTCTGCCTCATGGTGACCCTGAGAATCAGCAGCAGCTGCCCTGATATTGGCTGAAGTGCAGCACTGCAAGAGGCCAGGGATTGCTACAATTTTTCCCTGAGTACCTGAGGTTATTCGGTATTTCTTGTCTTTGCATCTATGTGCTACCTAACCTTGTCTATGTTCTGTTCTCCTGGCTGTCTGACGTTGGTGTCTGGTTTTGTTTCGCAGTTCTTTCATGAGGGGCACTCCATGTCCAGCAGCATGTTTGGTTCCACGGTAAAACACTGTCTTTTAGCTCTGCACCTGCTCTTCACCCTGTCTGTGTTTGTGTGCAAGGGTCTTGGCTCTAGACTTCTCCTCTGTCTTCTTCTGCCTAAAACCTTGTTTTCAAACCTCTTTGTCTTGTCTCCATTGGGAACCAATTCTCATTAATAATGTTCTAATAGAAGTTGAGTCTCGCATTTAGATCCATGTAGTTCTGAAGCTTAAGCAGTTGTAGCAGATAAAGTACTATAGCAGATTTAGCTACTTGATAGTGGATTGTTACAGGTGTCTTCAGCATGTAAAAGTAATGTAGTGTTGATAAATGCTGACAGCCTCCAGTGAGGAACCCAGAATCAAGATGCTGAGATAGTGGTTGCATGGTTATCTCTTCAAGAAGTCATCTTCTTTCAAGGCAGAGAACTGTAGCTCTCCTTAAGCTCTCACTGTGTTCATCTTCAGACTTACTGTCAATGGCACACCTCTCAAATGCCTGAAAAACACAGCTACAGAGCAGGAAGTTCTGTCTGTCACAGTCAGTTTGCAGTGGAAACGAACAGCAAGCATTGGAACATCAAAGGAACACCAAGTGTGCCTCATGGACACTAGTAGCAGTGGAAAATTACTGTTTGCTGGGGATTTTATTTTTTGCAGAGCTTGGCTATGTAGAGTCTATGAACCTGCACTTTCCAAATATGCAGTTCACAGTCATTTTCCTCCTTCCCCATTACAGGTGGCTTCTTACTTGGAGATAAGGGCATTTATCAGTGAAGTCCTTTCTGGGTTGAAAGTAACAGGTATCAAAAAGGAAGGAGAACTGTGCTGGTTTGAAAGCAAACCAGTGGGAGATCCCAAGTCAGAGCTACAATTTAACAGGAAAATTAAAATAAAATGCAGTAGTACAAAAACACTGACAGAGTCAGAATATAACGTGACACCCGAGGTCCAGTGGTGATGTAGAAGGGTCTGGTCTTCCTCTGGGAATCCAGTGGAAAAAGGCTGCCTGTAGTGTTCCAAATCTCAGGTTATATCCAGGTAGGAATGCTTAGCTCCTCCCCCTGGGTGGAGCATCTCCCAATGGAATGATGTAATTTTATCAGTCATGCAGTGGGACTCAATGGCCCATTAACAGAAGATATCCTCCTGGAGGGAGGATCTCGTGGACGAGATATAGAACACTGCCCTACCTGATTTTAATAGATGGCCCATTAACAGAATATATCCCCCCGGAGTTATGAGGGATGGGTCATAGAAGAGATAAAGATCACCGCCCCACCTGGTTTTAACAGATGGTAATAGAATACATACTTTCGGTTACATCTTGTATTGAAACCTAAGACAAGAACACAGAAGAGCACAGTCTCTGAGAGTGCAAGGAATGGGCAGACTGCCTGTGTGGAAATCACAACAGCAATTTGGTGGTATTGCCCCAACTTTGAAAATTATTTGCTGCCTAATTTAGTGTCTAGACCTGGTAGAGTAAAATAATAGAGCAAAAAGGGTAGTAAAGGAAACAAGACTAATACTTACAGAGAGGCAGGCATGATGATTTTGTGGCTTCATTAAGTCAATTTTTAATCTGCTTACTTTAATGGAGCTTTTGCATGAGGGCCTCTCTTGCTGGACTTATGAACCCCTTGATACTTTTACAACACTGAGCCCCATGTCCAAGTGAATCAGACCTACCTGCAGATCCCCCCATGTTGCACGCCAGTGACACTGCCCTGGAAGCAGCTCGTGTTTGATAAAATAGTCAGATGTTGCAATAAACCAAGCAGTGAAGTTCACATGGGTTCACCATGTTGAAGTGCTTGCCTGTTTTGTTGAGAAATGATGGAAGTACTGGAGAAATGAAGCTTCTTGCAAAGGGGCGAGATGGGGATGAAGGATCAATCCCACCCCATCGTTCTGTATGACACCAAGGCCTGTATTTTTTCCCTGGTTCTGAGGTAGCATTACAACAGAAGTGTATTGGCCAGGAGTGGCATTTGGGATGGTAGAAAGCAACTAACCAAAGCTTTAATGTCCTTACAGAGGAGCAGTACTCCATCATCTCCCACCAGTATTTCTCCAACTGGCTCCAGCGGAGACATGAGCTGGGGTGACAGAAAAGGGCAGTGGCTGCGCAGAAGGAGGCTTGATGGTGCTATTAATAGAGTTCCTGTTGGCTTTTATGAGAAAGTGTGGAAAATCCTTCAGAAGGTAAGATGACTGCTGTGGAGAAAGCAAGCAAGCTGTAACTCAGGGAGGTGGTGGTCCAGGGGTGGCATCTTGCCAGGAGCGGAAGTTGGTCGAAAGGTGGAAACCAGAGTCACTGATGTCTCTTGAACGTAAAAGGGCTCCATTAACACAAGTTCATGTGTTTCTTTGAAAGTATTTTTCTCTGAAACCACCAATGCCGAATTTTGGCTGAATGATTCTGTTCCACCACTGCCTGTTGTGCATCCCCTGGCCTAGTGCACATTGTCAGTGCACATAAAGGGCACTGCAGTGCAATGCAGTTCTGTGCTCCAGGTCAGAAAGGCTGTGAGAAATGAAGTAGGAAACTGCTCTAACTGTTCCAGAATGTATTGAGACCTCTTGCTGGCTCTTCTGAGCTATATGACATTCTTAACCTTTTTTGTTTGTTAGTTTGGTTTTAAGTGAAAAGGAAGTCCTTGCCAGCACCTTGGGTATCAGGGGTATAGAAATATAAAACAAAAAAGCAACTCTCCACGAAGAAGGAGAGGGGAATTACAAATTTTAACTTACTTCAAAGTGATTATGCACCTGTTTTTCTGCTTTGCTGGATACAGGCCAGCATTTGGCACCTTGCATCACTGAGATGTTCATGCTTGCTTAGTTGGAAAAAGAGTGCATCACCAATTTAGGCTGGTTTGTCCTTCTAAAGTCCCTTACACTGAAGCTGTTAGTGTTGATGTCAGCCAAGACAAATCATATATTACCTCTTGACTATTTACTAATAGGATCTTCCAGTAGAGTGAGCATCACTTCTGACCTAATATAATAGCTGGGAGTAATTGTATGTTTCTTCTGGCTGTTAAAATGAATTGTGCTTGTCTTCAATATTTCATTCTTAAAATCTCTTTGGACTGTTCACAGAATCTGTCTCCTCTTTTTGCTGTGTTTCTATACCTCACGTACCCAGATGTGTCCCTCCTTAACCTGCCTTTTCACCATTTAGGTTTTGTCACTGTTTTCTTTATACCACTTGTTATTTTTCTCCCCAGTGGTTGACATCCTGAGGTGTGGTGTCCTGGATCTGAAACACATAACTAAATGTTGCTGTACCAAAAATGAAAAAAGATTCTTGCTCTTGTGGTCTGTTGTCTTGCTTTTGTGGTATCTTGTATTTCCAAATCCCTTCCAGCAGAATGCTCCCGTCAATTTGTTTCCCTCCTCTGTGTGCTTTTGCTGTAGTGGCTCCTGAAGTGCTCTGCTTCATTAGCTGGGTTGGAGCACAGCATGCTCTGGTGTGTCATGTCAGGCTATTTCTAATCTTTGCCAGTTACATAATAACTTCTTCAGGAAGGATAAAATAATATTTTTGAACAGGGCTTTTTGTGTCATTTGGGGGTTTTTGCTTTTTTTTTTTTTCTAACTGAAAATTGTTACATATTGGCTTAGAACAGAGAACCCTCAGACTGACTTACAAGAACTGTAATTTCTGTTCATTCTTGAAATGTTTCAGTGCCATGGTCTGTCCATTGATGGATATGTCCTTCCTTCTTCAACCACCAGAGAGGTACAGTAAAATGCCCATGATTTTCTAGCCACGTGTCTGAATGTCTGGTTTGACAGTGTAAGATACAGCAGGGCCTCCGTTACAGATTCTTGGATTACTTTTAGAACATCTGGACCCAGCACCTCTCCCAGCTTCCCTGGGTCTGTGCAGGTGAATTCCTGCCAGGCAGGCCTGGGAGGAGGCTTGTGACACGTTTTCCCTTTGCTGAGCCTGCCTTCTGCACACACTGACTGTCCCCCTGTGCCCACTGGGAGGCTCCAGAGAGGGTGGCTGACAGCAGCCCTTTGAGGGGAAGGTGAGGCAGCACAGACTTGTTGGAATGAAGCACACACATTGCCTGCCACTTATTTTTTTTAATGTGCTGCAACAGCAGGCTTTGTATTTTGGCTTCACAGTCTCAAAAGTAAATACCAGTTAAGAATGATTGTTTCTAACCAAAGCTTTGGCTTTTTAAATCCATAATATTTTTTGCATTTTTTTCTTAGCTGGATACTGTTTTAGGTGCTCTGGCAAATTTTGAATTCACATCTATAAAACAAACTCTTGTGAATAGTAATCCACCAGTGCAAGAGTGGTACTTGTGTGCCCAAGACTGTTTTCCTGTTTTCCTCAGATTTGTCTCTGGCTTCCTTCTTTTCTGAGGAGCTTTGATAACAACTGAAGAGAGGAGCTGGAATTTTCTGTCAAATTTAAATGTTGGGGTCTGTGGCTTTTTTTTTGTCAGAAAGGAGAGCTTTATTTATCCCTATTGTGTAGATAAAGAGACTTCTATTTTTAGCCTGTCAGACCTGGACAGTATCTAATTTTGCTGTTTAAAGCAATTGAATAAAATAAGCACAGACTTCCTAAGGCAGCATAACATCCACAGAGCCATGCCAGTGCAAACTAAGCTGCTCTGCAAACATAGAATAGTGATATTCCTGCATGGCAAAGTTCAGGGGTTATTTAAAAATCTCCCCTCTAAGCAGGTGATTGTTTTTAAAACTCAGCAGTAAGTTTGGCTTTGCAACTCACCTGCAATACCAGAAAGGTATGTACAAGGCAGAGCGTGCGAGACCACAGCCTGAGGAGCAAAGAGTTAATGTGCCAGCTAAGCATCAGCAGCACTGTGTGTGAGTGAGATGTGTGTGTGGTGGGTTGCAGGGCTGGAGCAGGCTTCTGGACGTTGTGTAACTGTTTGCAGAATCAGGTCTAGCAACACGAAAACTTTCTGTAAGTGCTAAAGCTGCACAAACATTTTGTTCGCTTCAGTCAGTCTGCCCCCATATGTGGAGAGGAGCATATGTTTCAGTGCTTGCAGGATGTGAGGAGCTAGTCTTTTGGATTTGTCAGTTTGTCTTTCCATTTCCACTCAAACTTGCCAGATGACCCCGTGCGAAATCAAGTTTGCAGTGCACGTGGAGTCGGTGCTGAACCACGTCCCCCAGCCTGAGTACAGGCAGCTCTTGGTGGAAGCTATTCTTGTCCTGACGTTCCTCTCTGACATCGAGGTGAACAGCATCGGGGGCATCATCCACGTGGACAGAATCGTGCACGTGGCCAATGACCTGTTTCTGCAGGAGCTGGTGAGCTCAAAGGGCAGTGGGGGGAAGCCTCCTCCTTTCAAAATTATCCCCTGCTCTTTTTTTAATGTGCGTGATGAACTTGATTTTGTCCTGGCTCTTTCTCCTTTGTCTCTGACAAAGACAGACCAAATCACTTAAGTATCTTCTGGAAATATATTTGGGAAAACTAATGTAAGAATCGTGAGAGATTTAAAGGGAATAAAATTGTAGTGGCTAACTAGCTCTGAAGTACCAGGGTAGATTGAAGTGAAGTTCTGCTTTATCAAGGCATTACTATTACCAATATTTGAGTAATCCCACCCATTTTCCCCAAAGGACAAAAATCCATGAAGTTATATGTTCTTCATTTATTTGCTCTGATCCAACTAAGTCACGTGGGCCCTATAGTAATCCCGATTAAGGTTTTCATGAGGGGAAAGAGAATTGCTTTCAGTGTTCAGCACAAATAAAAAATCATAATGTGGTGCATTTTTTTTTCAATAAATAAGCATGCATGCCTAACTTGCTCTACTTTGCTTGTGTCTTTACAGAAATCATTTGGAGCTACTGGTAGTATCCTGGAGAAAGACACAGCCACAGGAATTTGCCACTATTTTTATGACAGTGCTCCCAGCGGAGCCTATGGCACCATGACTTACCTAACAAAAGCCATAATTATTTATTTACACGATTTCCTGCCCAGCACAGGCTGTGCAATGCAGTAAGTGACGCCTCACACAGGAGGGAAGCCTCAGGGGCTCTTCCTTCCCAGTTTGCTGTCACGAACCCCTTGGTTGGTTGCTGCCTGTGTGTGTGTGCCACACTCTCTCAGCATTTGGCACTGCTGGGGATGCTCTGTGCACACCTCTGCTGGGGACAGGGAGCTGGAATTTGGCCTGGTTTTAGGAGAGTGTGCAAGAAATAACAAATAATGAGGCTTATTCTGCCCAAAGTGCATAAATGTAATTTGTATTAAATTAGCAAGAATTATACAATTCTGCCAAGGGCAAAACAGATTACTTTGTGGAAATCAAAAGGCATAATAAAACGAGGGAGCTGCATCATGGGCATAGAGTCTCACAAATAAGGGAAGTGATGGAATTCATTAATTTTTCTCCTGCTGTGTGTAAATGTACACTATTGTGAATCACTAATGCACAGTGTGAAACATCCAGGGAAATGTAAATTAGAGGAGTAAGAATAACTTGAAATAACGTGCTGATATTTCTAGTACACTTTTATCCTGATTCTCTTCTCATTTGCACCTAGTCAGTGCAGGGCTAATGCCAGTAGGGACAAACATCCTACAAAATCCACTAATTTGAGAGGAGAGCCTCTGTCAGGAAGCCACATCTGTCTTTAATCTGAATAGCTTTCTTCCCTGCATCCCCAAGACTTTGGAGGCAAAATCTCAAGACTCCAGCTTCTCCAGTGTGACAGACAGTTTTATGCCTGTAATCCTTTCCTCTGAATGGAGCAAGATAAACCTCTTCCACTTGAGCACTCTCTCCAAGTCTCCTGATCATTTCCCTCGCAAACAGCCTCAGAGTTAAGAATGGCATAATTGTGGCTTTTCCAGTGTAGCATGAGTTTATGGAAGGCTTTGATGTTTCTCTTTGTTTTTTCTTTTCTTTCTTTTTGCCTTTTCCATTTTTTCTTTTTATTCTTTCTAGTTTGAAGTCACAGTGGTCCCATGTAATTAGGGGCTGGGCTGCCTGGAAGTCTCCCTGCAGACAGTTCCCAGGTTCATGCTGTCAGTTGGAAGCTCTGAGGTGCTGCAGGTGCTTCCATGCATCCTGCATGGAAATGACTCCGTGGCCATTTAAACTGAAAACAGAGGTAGGCAGCCTCTGGAGAGGAAAACCCTGCCTTACCCCAGGCACTGGCTGTGGTTTTCCTTGTGCCTGTGCTGCTGGCTTTGCCACCAGCCATGTGTCAGCATCTGGCTAATAGCTTAGGAGAGTGGCAGTAGCTTAAGCATCCCATTGCCACAGACAGGTTCCCTCAGCAGCACTGCTGCCATGTGAGCAGAAAGGATCAGAGCAATTCTGTCTTGCCTGGTAGAGGGGAAAAGAGCAGATAGGCCAGTAAAAATAAGTGCTTTCCGAGCTATGTAAGCCTGATAAGCTGTTTCTGTGAGCCTCCCCTCCACTCTTTCAAAACAAAACTGTGCCATTTATATAGGATTTAATTTCTTTTTTTTAAACAATGTGTGCTGCTTTTGAGGGTGAGGTTTGTGTTTCCAGTAGAAGTAATGTCCTGTCTCACTTGCCAGCCCTCATGGTCCCAAGAGGTCTGAGCTCCAAAGGCCATGACACCCTCCCTGCTCTCCTTCTACACAGTCACTGCTGCTGCAGTAGAATCTGGGAACTGGCTCAAGAGACTGTAGGTATAGGAGGCCTTAGTGTGAGGTGATTTAATGTTTTTTTCAGAGACCAGAGGAGTTTGGTAGTCCAGAGCCCGATGTTAACCACCATGGGAACTGTGGGCCTGTGCAGGGGCCAGTATAAAGTGACAGTTCAGGTACAATTAGCACTTGGGTGTGGAAGGTATTTTATTGATGTGATGCCTGTTTTGTAAGTGTTTGCCTTTGTTATTGTTTGGTTTGGGTTTTTTAACTTTTCATATGTATTGTGAGAGCTCACTTGGCTTGTTTCCCAGTAAAAGGAAATGAAATCTTTTTCCTAGATTAAGCAGATGTGACAGTGCAGAGCATAAGCACAAAGAGAGCAAGGTGATGTTTTTTATTCTACCTGGTATCATACAAAAAGTAGTAGCAGTTATTTTTGCTTTTCTTCTTGAATCCTAGATTGAGAAAGATACAAGATTACTTTTTGCTCAGACTTGTAATTTTTTTTTTTACCTACTGTGTGAATTTGTTTTCAGAAACAAGAAGGCTGATGTTGGTTTTCCATGAAACTGCATTGAAATCTAAAGCAATTAAATTTATGGCCTAACATACCTGGGCAGCCCTTAACACTTCTTTGTTTTTAAATGGGAGTGTCATTGGTGTCTAATATCAAATTGACGATATGACCTAGGTTATGGTATATTCATGGTGATCACAGTGAATTACCACGTGGAATGCAGGCAACTGGAAAGTATTTATGTGGTAATTTGAAGAGTTTAGGTATCTGGTGGTGCAGGGTGGTACTCAAACATAAGGTTAGTGGAAGGCAAACTTACATTACTTGCAGACACATCAAAAGCATCATTGATGCTCACATCTGGAATATTAAGTAGCTGCTGCATAGAATCATGACTGAACAAAGGGGTTGAGGATGGGGGTTATAGAAGAAGAGCTTCAGCTTGAACAGTTTGGATTTAAGTACAAGCAGCAGGGCTTTTTCTCACTCCCAGTTTCAGTCTCAAGTGGCATTTATTCCCAGCATTAGATGTTTCACAGTAAGTCCCCCTGTCACCCCCCTTCTGTCAGGGGTTAGGGGGCTCTTTGTGCCACCAGCAGCTGACAGGACAGCACTGTCTGTTTTGGCTCAGTGATTCAGCTCCTCTCACACCTTAGTCCTGCATCCCCAAAAGGCTCTCACTGCCTGCCGAGTGAAGCTGTGCTGCGACTGTACCTTGGCATCTCCTCTCAGGAAGTGATCCCTTGAGGCCAGTCCCCTTCATGCCAGGTTCAGGAATGTGTCCTTAGTGGGTGACATCCACACTGGAGGCTGCCAGCCATCCTTCAGAACTCTTGTGTCTCATTGTACAGCCTGGCTCTGTCCTCTTTACTGGGGCAGGTGGCAAAGGGGGACTCCAGCGCTGCAGTGTCCAGTTCCACCTTGTCACTTCACACCCACCACATGGAAGCCAACAGGGGGAAGCAAGATCCCACCACACAGTAGTGGTTGGCCATTGTAAGTGGAGCCTTTTTGTCACTCCACTGGAATACGGTGGGACTGATCATCACAGTGCATACATCAGAATAACTGCATGCTATAAATACACATTATGTATTACCAATGCCATTAAAGTTTTACTGTAAGTTTTGTTTGTCCTATTAAAGACTTTTCTTTCTCCTCCCCCAAGGCAGTAGAAATAAGTGTGTGCATGTTTGTTCATTCATCTGTCAAGTTACAAAATACTTCTGGAAAAGTGTTCTGTATTGAATGTAGAAAATAAGATTTAAGAGAGACAGTGCCTTAAGCTTAGGCTGCTGTTACATTCTGGGATGATAAACTTGGAAGATTGCTTTTTTTGTACTTTCAACATTTCTATTAAATAAAACTGAGCTGCTTTTAGGTCATCTTTAGCTATTAAAATTTAAAGAGGGACTAGGTTGGAACTTTTTCCTATCCAAAAAGCACTTTATGTGCATTGGATTTACTGAGGCTGAATGAGGTCATTGTTACCAAAAAGCTCCTGACCTCATGTTGCTTTCAGAGTCTAAGATGCAAGAGAATTTGGGCCAGAGCTCCTGACTTCTCCCCCTTGGGAATTGACAGGGTGGTACTGGCAAGAATGGGAATATTGACTTGCAATCAGGGAAAGGAGTCAGGAATGTGAGTGCAAGAGTCTTCCATCTTGCTGCCTTCCAAAAACTCAATTTCAGAATTTCTCGGTTTCCTTTTCTTGGTAAAGAATTTTTGTTTAACTATATGCAAAAATATTTAGATTTGATAGTATCAAAATATGTTTACTTTTGTGTTCTTACTGATCGCTGTTTTTAAGAAACTCATTTAATCTTCAGGACCAGTGTTCTCTGGTGATCAGGGCAGGGTACCAAAACATGTGCATAGAGACACCCCACTTAGGCATTGCTCAGAAAGCTAAAGCTTTATTCTGTGATCTGTCATGTGTTGCATTAACATGCTGTGGATTTAGCCTTCATTAAGGTGATGAGTTATCACGGAATCACTGAATCCCAGAAGGGGTCATGCTGGAAGAGACCACAATGAATCATCTGGTCCAACCTCCCTGCTCAGACAGGGTCATCCCATAACACAAAGCACAGGAC
>VZTT01035118.1:79211-105265 GCA_013400855.1 Buphagus erythrorhynchus | reverse complement strand
AGCACAAATCCTGTTGTGTTATCTGGGAAGAGACTTCAGTAGCTATGCTCTCTGAAAAGCTTATCAAGAGCTATTAGACTGATAGGCCTAACACCCTAGAAATGGTAAAACTAGAAAGCAGGAAAGCAAACTTCTAGAAAACACCACATACAGGAACATTTGGGTACTTCAGGTTATGCTGTACTGCCTAATAATTTGAGTGATTTACACTCATACTTACACATCAAAAGTACAATTAATGAACTAGATCAGATGGCAAACTGACTGATTAAAATACCTAAATAAGTATGAGCTGCTAAAGACACATATGCACTTCATAGAAAGGAAGTGGGTTTTTACCTGCAGGACTAGCCTGCTCTCATCATAGCAGGTCAGTTTTGTAGACAGTTGACCAACATAAGGGCCAAACTGTGTTCTCTTCTGTATTACTTTCTTTGCAAATACACCAAGGACTGTGAACAAAACAAAGAGCAGTCTAATATTAGTACAGACATCACGAACTATTTCTTGTATGCTTACAGTTGTGAAAATGGAGATAAACAAAATAGTGCAGAACACATGGATTCTTTTTCTAGACAAATAAACCCAGTAAATAATTCTAATGTGAAGAAATTAAAAAGGATGTAAATAGGTACTGATTTTTTTTTAATGGGAACTACATCAAATAATAAATTACCAAAAATCCATGACAGGATATTAAACTGAGTATGCAATACAAACATGTTGATACTCCTCAATCTACAAACTGATGTTATCATAGTCCTCTGCTTTTTGGCATAATTTGGGAGGTTGTTCTCTCCCAATGAGAGTGGAGAGAATCTATAAAAACACAGTATTAGCCTTCTTAATCATTCCGATTATTCCACTGCCAGATCAATGGAGTGACAGTGTAGGCATGCTGTCATTCTCTTTCTGAAAAACAATCTAGGCAGGACTAATTTTACACAGGTAGCTGTGGAAAATTTGCACACTAAGAACATCATTCCTTTGTTCATGTTTGGGCATTCAAATTGCTTTGCTTTTAGAAGGAAGCAAGAGTCTTCCTATAATATAAACCAAAAATGCTGCAAAAGGTAAATTACCCCACTGTGATCTCTTGAGTTTGCAGGGGATGGATAAGGGATGTAATTTACCATTTTGTTTCTGACCTTTCATTGAATACTCTTTCCTGTTTTGCGTGCTTGGGGAAAAGAGAAAAAAAAAAGTAGTAGCGCATGGCTGTTATTATTAGATACAAATTCAACATTCATTAAACTTGGATTGACTGAACAGAGCTAACTCGTTGCTCACAGCTAAATGTCACAGCAGCTCTGGCTAATGTCCTGCCATCAGTTTATGCGTCTGTTACCAGAAATCAGTCATAAAAAACAGTAGCTGACTGTGAGCTTTAGCTGTGCTCAGCTGAAAACAGTATTCATAATGCTAATGCCCAATGATTATGCCTTGAGTTACTCATGAAAACAGGCCAGTGTTTTTGTCTCCTCTTTCTCAAATGTGGGAAAAAGAGCTAAAATACTTACTCTGCTGGTTTCCAGCTCTCAGCTCCAACACTCGCAAAGTGAGGTAGTGAGGCAGGGTGAGACGGGCTCGGCTGGGAATAACCCTATCTTTAGCCCTGATGAGTGGTCCGTGGAGTTTGCATTCTCCTATAAGGCTTTTACCGCAATCCTCACACCCTACAAATCCAGAAAAGGGAACCTGTTACTAAAAATGAAATCTTGCTTTCCAATTTAGTCTTTTCTAATTTTGTCATCTTGAGAACACATCTGGAATTACAAATGCTTTTCTTCACATCAGTGTTCTACATTAGGTAGTGATAAGATTATCTGCAAGTCAAAACTAAATGAGGAAGGTTTGAAATAACACCTCCAGTTTGTGCATTCTCTCCTGAGTAAAATTGTGGGTCTTGACCTCCAAAGACTTATATATATGCTCATCTGGAGGTGTCACAAACTGTGCCTTTAAAGACTAGGATGGGAGCAAAACTGGACTTCACTGCATGCCCAGCTATAAAGTAAGATGCATATATTTATACAGAAATGTGGACAAAGTTGATAGCAATAACCTAGGTATGGTTGGTCCCTTCCAACCTTACCCGTTCTGTGATTATTGAATTCAGAAATTTGCAGAGATCCAAGGAAGACTTTGTGTCTGCTGCACAGACCACTCTCAGTAGAAGACAAGACTCTCAGGATACCATGAGAAATGAGTATGATGGGTCCTACAGCCACAGCTCAGTTGACAATCATGCAGGGGCAGCCTCTTCATAGGCCACTCTGCCTGTGGAAGTAAGGAAAAGGGGCAAACTGCATCTCCCAGCTGTTGGTTCCCAATAATGACATCTGCAGGCTGAACATATAAACCATCCAGAGAACTCATTAAAGAGAAATACATGTCTGCAAACTGACTTTCCCCCAGCACAGTGAGATATTTTTGGTTCAGTGCAGCTCAAACTGGTTGCCAGGGAAACTCATACAGAGCAGTGACAAAACTGAGCAATGAGACTTTCCAGCAGAAGGTCATCTCAGCACTGGTGTCACACAGGGCGATGGGAAAAAGGGGACTTCTTGCACAAAACCTTTTTATAGACAGTAGAAACCAAACCAGTGAGCCAACAATGCTTTACGACCGAGTTAAAAAGAAAAGCTGATATTGGTCATCCATGACTACTTCGTTTTGTTTTCCTTCTGAAAACTCTGCTGAGCAAGTCTATTCAGTAAGTGACAATACAGAGCAGAGGAGGGGAGCCAGAACAGCCAAGAGAGTCCAAGGGAGCACTGTAGCAGAGACTGGGGCAGGAGAAGTAAGGCTTCATCACAGACAGGGACTCATACCCAAGGGGCATAAAGGGCTCAGGAGAGACTGCCTGGGGAGACATCAGAGATAGTCTTTGAAAAAGCACTACAGCACTATAAATATCATATTCAGGGTACCCTTAAAAGGTTTTCTGTTTGTAAAGACAAGCAGGCACTTGACTAAATCATGCACCTTGAGAGTCTAGTCCAAAATCTCCCCAGATAAGCCTGAAGTATTCCTACTGAGTTCTTTGGGCTCTCCATCAACTCCAGCTGAGGAGATAGACTTGTGTGTTGGTCAGGTTGCAGGTCCTACAATAGTCAGTATTTTTCAATAATTTGTGGACCATGGAAGTTTTCTTTTCCATGGCTCCCAGGCTGAATATCTGCACTGTGAATAGCTGAAAAAGATAACTTACTTTTGCTAGTGCTACAGATAAAGAGCATGCCCCTCTACAGCCATCATTTAAAATGTACAAAAACCCCAACAATATAGCTGCCAGGCAGAATTTTCTTGTTATACACTTGTTTATGTACCCAAAAGTCCTTTACAGCTAGGCTGCAAGAAAATAAAAATATTTCCCTTGGTGATTTAACTTAATTGACTTTTAAATAAATTCACCCTTCTGAGGGCAACAAAATTATGAGGGCTTCCTGAACTTGCTTGGAATAATAGTGACTTTGTCTCAAGTCAAACAGCTCCTGCTTGGAGAGTCACTGTATGCAAACGGCCGAAACACATTACCAAAAGCAAAATGGAGACAAAGAACCGCTGTTAGAGGAAGGATGTGTCTAATCACAAAGTACACGACCTTATCAATCCATGCCATACCTCTGTGATTCATCACTAGCAAACTCCTGAGCAAACCCTCCAGCTGCCCCGGGGCAGTGCCCACCTCCAATGCTCCGGGGTGGGCAGCTCACAGGAAGGTTGGAAAGGGAAAGCAGGCAGACAAGGGTATCCCTTGAATCAGCCTCCAAATTCTGCAGTAGTGCTCCATTAGCTAACCCTCCTTGGTGCTCTAGATCCAAGACATAGGTCTGAAATGATTCACACATGGGTAGTAGGGAGGCTCTCCTCTACAATCAGGAACTGCTTTGCATCCAACTGGGTGTTGAGAAAGGGCCTCCGAGTGGAGCAGCCCCACAGACAACACCCTAGGCAGCACAGCTCAGCAGCAGCACAAAGACATCAGCTAGCCCTGAACAAAATTACCTGCAGAGCTGGAAGCGCTATTAAGCGCCTTGCTAGCATGCCCTGGGATTCTGACCTAGCATAGCTGCCCAACACCTTGAAATATGAGATTAGCTCAGTTGGTTAGCATGGTGCTAACAACACCAAGGTTGTGGGTTCAGTCCCCGTACACTGAAGAGATTGGCTTGATCACACTTGTGTGTCCCTTCCAACTCAGAATATTCTGCAATTCTGTGAAATATCCAGAGCTGTCCAACGTTTGTTCTAAGGTTTTCTATGTTTCATTATATGGGTCATGAAGATAACTAGAATGACCTAAGTTATTTAATAACATACTGGTATTACATTACTATACAGTATTTCTGACCCCAGACCAACATGTTAGTACCCTGACTGAAAATTTATTGCATTCTAAAAATTGCCAGGTGTACCAGAAAAAAATAGGATTGGAACACTGCAAATAGAATAACTTTAGAGGCTACTGAAGGAAACGGAGATCTTTGTAATTTCTCTCCCCAAAACCAACAGTGCAAAACTGTCAAGTTCACATTCTTCTTCAGAGATAATTACAGGCCAAGTCATGATCCTCTGTGTTTCAATGCTAAATTACAGATGCCATTAGCAAAGGAATGTACATAGAACCACAGCACAGAGTTTATAAAGCTCACACAGATTTTATACACCTTTTAAACTTGGCTAATTAAGTAAAATGTATTTTTTCAACAACAGCTCAGAACACACTCTAACCTGTTCTGAAATAGGGCTCATCCAGCTATGGAAAGAACATACACTTTGTCATATTAGAAATCAAAAACACTTGGTCAGAAAAATCTCTTTCTGCAAAGAAGATTTCTTCTGCTTTTTGCTAGGCACATTAGTACCTCAACACTTTTTCAGTTTCCTTGCTCCATTAAATGGTATTTACACAAACAAAATTAATGGATTCGAGGTCATGTACAAGCATGCAAGAAAAAGTAAAACTGCCACCATTCCTCTGCTTTGTTGTGATTTAGATGAGTAGGCAACAAAAAGAAATAAACAAGATTGACAGGAGTTACAAGCTGTTAAAAACCAGATTGTGTCATTCACTATATCCTTAGAAAAACAATGCTATATTGTCCCCTAGAGGGTACTTCTTCATTCTTCCTCTGTCCTCTCAATGATTCTGAAAATAATCCAAATAGTGCCTTTTTCTCTATCTGGAGATAAAACTGCACAAGCTAATAGATCTTGTAGTTGTTAAGATTTTTGTTTTGCTGGACCTTCCTGCAGCAGTGGGGTGGCAGTTGTACGGAAGAGCCCAGCCCTGGTGCAGGTGCAGACTCTGACCAGGCTGTGGATGTGCAGCCACCACCTTAACTGCGAGGATGAGGTGCTCACCCCTGCCAACCACTGCTAAGAGAAGAGTGCATCTCCCCGACACCCCCAGCTGGTACCCCTGCACTTGAATGCCTCTGCTCCCATTTCTCCCACATACTGGGAGCCATGGTTGGCAGCAGCCAACCCCTGGCTTTCCCCTGCTCTTTGGGTCATTATAAAATTGAGACCCGCTGCCCGCAGGGTACACTCCTACCCCAGGAGCTGACTGGGCACTGGTAGCTGTGCTCCCAGTGAGGAGAATGGGCTGTGAGTGTGGCTCACCTGTGCTGTCCTCACCATGCTGGTGCTTCGCCCCAGTCCAGGTCTAGGTGCCAGTTCTCCTTTGCTGCAGCCCATACAGCCTGGCAGCCTCAGCTGCCAGCCTGCCTCGTCCTGCAGACAGCTCTGGGGCCAGCCACGCTGCACTGGGACGAGCTCCCGCAGCCAACGGTAGCCAAGCTGGCACGGCAGCTTGGGCAAGCTGGACTTGAGCACAGTCAACAAACTGGTTTCCAAAACAGCAGCACGGCTGGAGCACTGTGCCATCCCCCCAGGCACAAGCCCGGCCTCGGGGAGAGCTCATTAGTGTGGGCAAGGAGCCACGGGCTGCGGTTACACAGAGCCCCGCTGCACAGATAACGGGAGCTATACATAGCCATACTAGGAACTGCAATCACTGTCGTGATAGCTCACACATGCCACCAGATCCTAAACCAATCAGCAACAAAACATCACTTTTTAAAACCGGTTTGCTAAAAACTAGATGCTTATCAGGACCTCCTCCCTGCGTTTTCTCCAACAGCTGCTTTCAAGTGAGACTTTACAGTACCTGAACGTTTCAGTGGCCCACAAGATGCCTTCAGTGCAATTATGTCCCCTATGAAGGCAGAGGTAAATCATTCCTTTTCAATTGTCCACTTGGAGCAAATGCACCCTGTGAGAAATGATCAGAGGCTGAGCAGACCTTGGCATTTGCTCTACTGTTTTGCAGCATTAGAATTAGCTCCCATGCACAGAGGGAACAAAGATCAGTGTACACAGCAGTCCAAATCCTAGCCTAATTACAATCATAAGATTTGCATAGCAAACAACAGTAATTTATTCCGGAGTAAAACTGTAGCGCTCCGTTAGCCTTGTTCAGCTTTCACAGAGAGGAGCACTGCAAAAATACCTTCTGGATATTTTCTGTCTGAGGTACATTGCACATGCCAGTCTTGTTCTCTTAGCCAAAGGTGCATGAGAATTTCCAGCCTGAGGTTTGTTCTGCAGCACTCTGTGCTGCAAAAGCTTGAAATCCTTGTTCTACAATTTATTTCACAAAAAATTTGAAGTACTCAATTAGCAAACAGTTAATCACAAGTTATTTTCCCATTATTGTGGGTCAGTGACATATTTTCTCTGTAAAAAATGTTTGAAAGAAGCCTTATATCCTAAGTTTGATGTGAAAATTAAGCTTTTAACTGATTAATAATTGATTCTATTTATATTGAAGTAAAATAGAACTTGTTATAATTACCAAAATTCAGAATAATTTTATTCAAATCCCATTAACTTCTGATATTTTGTTATGGTAAATTGTCTACAGATTGATCTTTACTTGTTAACTGTAAAAATTGATCCCTAGTCGAGCATCAAAATAGGTGAATATTTCTTCAATGTCTCCTTTTCATGTCTCTTCTACATCATACACCAAAACCTTGTATTAGCAGAGATGTACAACTGCTCAGCTCTGCATGGAAAAAAAGTAAAAATAAATAAATCAAGAAACTCCACTACAGGCTGACTTTGCAATCATAACCATTCACCTGGATAAAGACTGAATCACTTCTGTGCATGACACTTTATTATTTGGGAAGCAGGTGAGGTGTTTTCCATAACCCTGCCCCCAAAATAACACCACCCTCACATGGAACGGGAAAAAGGAAAAAAAAAGCAGATTTACTCCTGTGTGCTTGAGAGGGAAACTTGAGATTTCAAGCAGAGAGTTCCCATGCCTTTGATACACAGAAACCCCAAAGCCTTGCAGTCCCTACCTGGCAGCATCAGCACAGAAACTGTGGACGTGCTGCTGGGGCAATATTGGTCCCCTACCAAGGCCTTGTGCTGCCATGCCCAGGCTTTCTGGTGATAGGATGGGAGCTCCTGAGACACAGGTGAAGGGTGAGGAGGAGTCCTGGTCCTGCTCAGGCATTAGTGGCACCCTGCACGTAAATGCCTACTGCTCTTGGGGCCCCCTCCCTGGGAAGCAGAACGGTAGGTGGTTTGCAAACATCCCAGAAATCATTCTGAACATTAGACATATTCATGGGAACATGACCTCACTGTACTA
This sequence comes from Buphagus erythrorhynchus, assembly GCA_013400855.1. Classification (NCBI taxonomy): domain Eukaryota; kingdom Metazoa; phylum Chordata; class Aves; order Passeriformes; family Sturnidae; genus Buphagus; species Buphagus erythrorhynchus. Next base: position 97,587 of record VZTT01035118.1, on the reverse strand, counting down.
AAATGTAAAACTTTAAAAATTAGTTACTATATTTGGAGACAGAAACAGAGAAAGAGAACAGCAAACATGCCTTAACGCCACCCCACCCTACACATTCAGTCAGACTGGCAGGTCAAGCTGATTCCCTAAAACCCAGCACTGCAGGTGAACCTGGCCCTCAGGCACCCTGACCCAGCCACTGATTTGCAGTGACACCTTCTCTCACCTCAATTCCATCCTCCCTGTGCTTGTCTTTGTTCCCAAGAAGAATGAAGATTTGGAAGGAGAGTACACCCTTGGGTTTTCAGCAGTGGGAGATCATCTGCACCTTTCTCACAACAGTATGATCCTGACCAGCTGTTCTTATGGAAGAATGCCTCTAGAAGGGTGGCTCAACACTTAATTGGCTGTAAAGAAACCTAACACAAAGCATGTGCGCATTTTTCTGGCAGACATAAGTTCCAATATGTAAATTCTTCCAAACTACAAAATTATTTGTTATACAAACACATACAAAATAACAAACACTATGATTCATTACTAGTTCCTAATAGGGAGTCATCATTATGATAATCAAGCTCATCTGGGATCATTAAGTCTTTCACCTGGTGGCTACAACAGGCATAGCTCAAAGGAATTTAAACAGCTTTCCATAAAAAGTCTGTCTCACACAAACCCCAATGAGGCTTTCTACCGTGCTTGTTCTGTCTAGCAAATCTGAGGAGCAAAAAAGTTTGGAGCACAGTTGGGCTATGGAATTCAGCAGTTTCAGCATGTTCCCGTGAAGGCTGTGCAGCAAAAGCATATCTGTGCTCTGCTGCATCTTACAAACTCCACAGAAGAAAAGTTACCTTCACCGTTTGAACACCTGAAAAGGCAGTAACTTACACATCTTTCCTGCAGGAAAGGAGAAAAAAGCCCCAACAAACCAAACAGGAGGGAAAGTATGTAGGTGCAAACTTCACTGCAGTCTGATCAACTAGTTTATCAAAGTTCTTGGTATGTTCATTCATCTAAAAATGACCTGAGGTCAAAAAATTCATTGATTGATTGAAAGCTAGTTTAAAAAATAATAATTTTCTGGTTATTCTTGGGATAAAACTTACGTGTCACATTTCCAGTACACCACATGCAGTTTGGTTGTTATCAGAACCCATATACATAAACGAGCACAGTTCAAGTGAAGCCACCTCCCATAGTTTACATGTAATAGCTTCTAATCAGCATAAACAAAGAGACTTCTCTCTCTGCTGAAAGCTGAGCACACTTCAAACAATCATATTGAAAAATGCAGTTGGATTTTCCAGGGTTTTTTTTTCCTTCTCTCCCTCTCCCTCCACTGTCTTGGCATAAAGTCATATAAAATTAGATCCAGAAACAGGGAAGGAGGTTAACAGCAAACTCACAGAAACAACTATTACTTTTTATGAAAAAGAACCTGAGTCAGCATAGCATGGTCCTATCAAAAGCCCAGCAAAAAGCTGAGAGGGGAGAGAGCTGTTGCACTGTGCCCATCTTCCCCGGCAGCCAGCAGCAATCCGACCTGGTGCAAGGCTGTGGCTCCTTGGCTGTGACACCTTCGGCTTGCTTTAGGTCTTCACTAGCACTGTCCAAACTGTGCTGCTTCTATACTGCAGATGGCAAGACTAAAATCCCCCTGTCACAGAAACACAGCCACCAAGAGAGTCATATTCAAGCTGCTCATAAGCAAGTGGCTCCTGGGCCACTTGTTGGACCCCCTAATCTGCATCCCCCAAACCACAGATTCTACCTACCACAGCAGAAGTATTTTATATATCTCAAGCACTTTTCTCTTGCAGAGATTTTTGGCAGGACGGTTGATTTATTTTAGTGTCAGATGTTTTAGTGGAAAATGTGAATACTACTGTAGCAGTTCAACACAGACACCAGAATCTTCCATATTTGTAATAGCAGGAAAAAACCCATATAATACATCTTCCTAAATGCACATATGTATAAATACACATGCACACAGCCACATACACACCACATTAACTGCATTAATATTGTCAGCAGTTTTATTGATGGTAGGTCAACACCAGGGTTTCAATTCTGATAAAGGAAGTGCAGAAATTACAATGACTAAACCTTAGTATCGATTAGCTGAAAAATTTCCAAGCCTTGCAACATTCCCTTAAAAGGGAACCTTAGATTGGGTCTCTCACTCCTTCATTGAACTTGGTTGTTACTGGCCACCAGATCCAGATGTTGTGTGGAGGAGACTGGTGGAAAACTTGGTGACAAAAGCCACTTCTACTAAGGAAATCAGCCCAAATCAATCTTTCATTTTACACTGATGACTTTCAGCATGGACTTGTGGGAACTTTACCAGCAAAGACACTAGGAGCTGGGATATATTCCCAGCTCCTTACTGGAAGAAAGAATCAGGCAAGTAGACACACTTTGGAGAAGGTAATATGAGTTTACTGCAGAATGCAAAGAGGAAGCCTGGCATGCAGAGCGAAGAAATACTGTACTCATCCTGTGGCTGCAGAACCTGATGTCTTTAGAGGCACATGGAACAACATGAAGCAAGTACAGCTACTGGGAATCAAAGTGCAGTGTCTGCACCCCAGGACCCACTTCTGCAGGTATTAGTCTGTGCACATGATGAGCAAGTAGCCACATCATGAAAGAAAGAAGTCCATGTGGAGAAGTGAATACATGGACACGTAGGACTTGTCAGGGCTGAGACCTTGGGTGTCCTGAAAGAACACTCTAGTCCATATTACATTCATTGGAAGCTATTAATAAAACTGGAAAATGAGTTAACTTCCTGAGTGAGCCATCCAAATTTCCTACTGATATTCCCACTCACTCAAGAGAAAAAAAAGCAACTTGTTTTTTTAATCAATGAACCCTAAAATATAAATCTAAAATACTGAAATGAATGAGTCGTCTTTTAAAAGCATTGGCTTTTGTAAATGAAGGGTCATTAACAGCTTAGCAGAAGAGCTTTAGTTCTTACTATGCATCCACTTTGTAACAGACATCTTCTGTTATTCTTTGCTTAATTTCCAACAGGAAAAGCATGCTTGATTCCCAGCCTCTCTGGGAACAAAATGGGTAGGAGAGTCTCAGCCTTTATGGCTCTGTCAAATTACTCTTCTCTTTTAAGGCATGAAGTGATTTCTTAAAAAAAAACCCTCATAGGCATTGGGAAGCTCTGCTGCTGAAAAGACACAAAAATTTATTTCTTTGAAAAAATACTCACATATGCAAGTATCATATCTATGTTTCCATTCATTTGTTTTCTTCTTCCTAAGAGCCAACTTTTTTTTCCTACAAAAAATATTTTTATGGGGAACTATATGATAATTAACTAATGTCTTGACTGATACTGTCATAAAGAAATTGTCTACCTGCACTTCTTTAACAGACCAGTTTAAAAAGGCTAATAAGATTGGCAGCAACAAATTAGACAGCAGTACAGTACATTTTCCTCACAATAACTATGCTCCTGAGGCATAACGACAGCCCTGTAAGACACAGAAATGCAAAGTACATGATTATAGATTATTAGAAGAGAATTGCATGAGAGTTGCAAAAATTTGTGGGTTAAAAAAAATTGCAGATTTTTTTCTATAGATTGAGCTCTCAATTCAGATTATAAAGTAACTCCATACAGCTCTATTTATTCTGCTGACAGTCATCTCAGTTTGAGATCAAATAAAATTCAAACACTTTTTATAGATTTCTGATTAATCTATAGTTTCTTTAAATTATTTGCAAAAGTCACACACACATACATACACACACACAAATAACGGTAGTCTATTACACAAATCTAAGAAGCAATCTTGCAATGCAAAGTTGCAAAGAATTTGTTCCTGTTTTCATACTTTTCTAGCTTGAAGAACAAGATCAACAGATGGTAAAGGCATCACCTTGGGGAAAATTCCTCAGATATGTATTTATATAACTCTGGTTACTTAACATACATATTTACTTAAAGCTGTGTATGATTACATATCTCACCTTGTATTTGGTATATTTCACTCTGTTGGTTAGAAATCAAATATTTTATACTTCTTCCACTTTAACACTGCCAATAAGTTAAAACAATTTCATATTTTATAAAGATGTTAGAAGAGGTAAAGGGACAACTGTCCTGCCAGAACATCCCTACACACCTCCCCACTCACATCTCCCAAAGCACCTTCCAATCCAGTAAGTTAAACATAACACACTCTGCCTTGTCTTATCGCCCAAGGAACAGGGAACAAGTGCCACCTTCCGTGTCACACATGAATCATCCACTTTCTTCCCCATTACACCAACTAAAAAAGCCCTGATCAACTGAGCTTTCTGTGACTGTGATTCTTTTCTATTTGCACCATTACAAGTACCCAGGAACCCTCACCGGTCAACATTTTCATAACACATCTAGATTACAGCACTAAAAGGACCTACAAATATATCTCCTGTCCAACTTAAATGTTAACTTTATATTAGCTTTAGCTTTGCATTTTAATGGCTTCCAATGCCTATCATGTATAAATACACTTAAGTGAGGTCAAAAAACAGTCTTGACACATTTGGATAACAATAATGACAACAGAGCCCACAAACTTTGATATCTGCCTGCTTGAGTTCAGTGTTTTCACATCTTAGTCAAAATCATAAACGCTTTTGCTTTTTTTCTGTGAAAATCTTGGAAATTTAACAGCAAAAGCCACAAGCAAACATGTTGATGCTCTACAGTTAAGCAATGTATTTTTTTTAAGCATCACAAAGTAATCTAAAGAAAGCGTGTTTGAATATGGAGCCCAAATTCTTCCAAGAAAAACAGATAAGTTATCTGCTGGGAAAAGCACAAAAAGAGACAAAACCAGTAAGATTACTAGCTCAAAATCACTCATAGAAAAAATGAGGAACACAAACTATTCCAACAAAACATGAAACTTCCCAAGCACTTTTTTCAAAATGAGGGGACTACTTGAGAGTTTTCAAACTAGTGCACCCATGCACAGACACTTTTAATCGAGTTTGCAACAAAAACACAGCAATTCCTACTGCCATGTGAGAACAAGGCTGCATGGCGGCAATTACTCTGTTCTGAGCTTGCCCTTACACTTAAAATAACAAAGGAAGAAATGACTTTACTTAACATTTTTCTGGCTATCATAAGTGGGCCACACCTGGAAGTTGTAGCTGCATGAGCCCTGAAATCTTTTCCTTCAGTCACCACAGAAACTAACATAGAAACTCTGGCAATTTTTTCTCCTGTTTTTGGTAGAAAATTTACATATGAATTACACACCAAATTCCCTTGGTCTAATAAACTGTTCTGGACTCGCAGGATGAAAATACTGCTTCTTCATTATTGCCCTTCTTTTGCTATTCTTTTCTGTCTTTACAAAAAAGACATGTACACCAAAGCCAGCAGCAAGCATAGTGGTGAGTCTACCTTTTGCCTTGAGTCCATGCATGGAAACAGAGGTTTGGAAATATATCCTCACATTTCAAAAGCTTTTAAGATTCCCAGATTTTCTGCCGGACAGGCTCTCTTGCTAGTCACTGCCTTGTGTCTATGTATTGACACAGCAGTCTGTACGAGTTAAGAAATCGTCTGATGCAACACAGCTGATTTTCAAAGGTATAAAAAATAGCATATCATAGCATACATAAATAACTGATGTTCAGGACCCGACTGGAAGACCCAAATACTGATTTTCTATTACTTTTCATATTCATTAATCACCATTAGATAAAGATCAAACAAACTCACACAGAGGCTAGAAACAGCACAAGGGTTACTTAGGTGTTTCCCATGACAGAATACAACTCAAACATTGGTTTTGCACTCAAGAACAGAACTGCAAACATTTCATAATTGCACTACATATGGGAAAACAAAACAAAACTTACCTTATTCAAAATGGCAATTTTAGTAAAAAGTCAGGCTATGCTAGAACAGGGTGTAAGGAGCCATGCCATCCTCCCTCGGCAGACTTTTCCAAATGCCCCTGTATTCAACTAAGTCTAACTCCGCTCTGTTTTGTTTCCCCAGGAGGACCCATTCAGGACCATGTGCTCCTTTTCAGCTGTCAATAAACAGAAGCAGTGAATTCCCCAGCGCTTCACAAAGCTAGTTAGGCATAGCCATTCATTTCTTCAGGAAAACAGGGCATTGATTTCAGCAAATTCCCAGGGAGCAGCTACAACAAAGAGATCAAAGACCCACCTCCTTTCCTGCCTGGCTTTGGCCGGCTGGGCTGAGAGGAGCACCAACAGGTTTCCCGAAGAGTGGGGCTCTATCCCCACCGGCCACTGCACGCTCCATTCACAACCATCGCCTTCCTGCATTCCCGGGACAGCCCCCGGCGCTAACCGTGACAAACCCCTACATTCAGGCAGCATAATATACTGCGCACTAGTTCATCCAAGGATAAAAAGAAAAACAAGCTCCAAGGGAAGTCTGCTGCTTCCCCGACCAGCCGAGCCTTAGTAGCTGACAGACTTTTCATAAACGTCTTTTTTTATTTTTTTCCTAGCTTCTCCATCTAAATCAGAGAAACGCTTGCTACCTCACATTCATTGTGCTGAAACTTCTCTGGAATGTTAGCTTTTCTGATTTATTTCCATAAGCTTGAAGACTTAGCTGCTGGAGTTTGAGGTCTAGCTGCAGCAGCCCCTGTATTGTGCAACCATGATATTTTCTTTGTGCAATTTGCCCTACACTGCAGTGGAGTTTTTTCTAAGGAATTTAAGGGCATTTGTTCCAGTTTGGTTAGAATTTTTACTTTTTTAAATTATACATCTTGTCTTCATTACTGTAACCTGGAACAAGATTTTTAATGCTAAAATTTGACCTTGAACCAAGCATTAGCAAAAGACAATGTCATGGTCAAGCTTAAGGACTGGTGGTTAGGCTACACATCTACTGCTAAATAGTAAGAGCCAGAGACCTGGTGCTGAGACTACCTGTCACCAGCTTCATGTGTCTAAATGCTCATCATCTCCTTCTCTTTTTCCCCACAAACAGTTTGGTTGTATCCAAATTCCTTATCTGGAACACAGACTGGTAGATATTATCCCTCACACAAACCCTAGTGTTTGTTGCTTGTTAGTATACACTAGTTCTGAGCTCACAGGCTGGCCCTGAAATATTTATTTATATACATATAGACATAAAGATCTAAAGTCAATTCACACCTGTACAGATTTGCCATGTCATTCTTTAGCATTTTCCTGTGCACTGACATTTTACCAAGGCACTACCTGGCTGTCACAAACACCCATCAGCTGAACGTGGAAAGTTCCCTCAGCACTGGTACTGCCTCCAGGCCACTGACACATCTCCAAGTAAGAAGACAAATGTCTATCCCGCTAACATGAGCAAGTATCACAGGACCTAGCACAGCACAAGCAGTACAATACTGAGAAGACCAGGGACAGATTGTAGGGATGACTGCTCGCTGCACAGAAGACAGCTGAGAACACAAGGAAATACAGAACTGCAGAATTATTCAAGTTGCAGGAGAACTGTAATGATCAACTAGCACAGACTCTTGCTGAATGCAGGCCCTTTCGTAGCATTACCCAGGGCCTTGTCAAGTTGTATCTCAAATACTTCCAGTGAGGGCAACTCCACCACTTCCCTGGGCAGCCTATCCCAATGTTTGTTTGATCCCTCATTGAAAATGCCCCTTGCATCCACAACAATTTCCCCTGAAGCAACTTGTGGCCATTGTCTCTTGTCCTTTCACAGTGCATGCCTGGGGAAAGGCTGCTTCCAAATCCTTTTCCATAACCACCATTTTTGTACTGAAAGACCATGACTAGATCCCCTTGAGCCTTCTCTTCTTCGAGCAGAACACACCCAACTCCTTCAGCCTCTACTCAGGTGACCACTTCTCTAGCACCCTAATAATTTGAGGGAACATGAGAAAGGCCCTGTTGCTGAGCTGAATAAAAAGAAAAATTAAATTGCCAGGGTATAAAAATGCTAAAACAGACGAACATCTGAGTACAGTTGAGGAGTCTTGGCCATGACCCCTGTGCAGCCACCGTGCCCTCTGCTTTCTTTAATATTTCACTCCTGATCCTGTTGTATACAATACAGTCAGGCACATTACATTCCTTACTTTAGAGTTCTCTCTGTATCTAAGTGGCATTTAAGCCACTTAATTGACATTTTGCAGAAAAAATTCAAAAAATGCATTTTAACAAATAACTTGATCTCCACATATAACTGCTATCCTCCATTAAACCACTGATGGTTTTATATTTATTAACTGACTGCAGTTATCAATGAAAAACACCCCAATCCTGTTTTCCTTGTTCCTCTAAGGAAGTACTGAAGAATGATAAAATGTGTGTCTGAAATTTCCCTCTCTTATATTGCACAGTGTTCAGCTGGACACCCCTTGGAGGTAATGGTAAAAAAAAGACAGCTGAGGCACTGGAGGGACTCCAAAAGAAAGCATGTAGATCAGATCAATAAGCAGAAAAAAATGTGTTTAATGCTTCAGATAACTTAAGCTGGAGTGAGAGAGTGCAAGTATTGGGGAAACGTGAGCAGCAACCTTCTGTGGTAGTTAAAACAGCAAAGTATAAGGATATACCACTTGTCTGTTAAGAAGAAGGACAAATAATAGTGATAAGCAGGAGATTTTGATGTGACTAGGATAATGATGCCTTGGAAGCACAGGAGTTAAATTCACAAAATGATTTAAAAATCCCGAGCACATCACTCTGTAGTAATCTGGGATGGTATTTGTGCCAAAGATAGATAAAACATTTTAGACAGAACTGTAATTTTAAATCTCAATGAACCAGTCTGTTCTTATACTTGGGCCAGATTTTTACAATTTTACTCACATTAAGTCATGCTTTACTCCAAGAATAATCCCGCTGATTATAATGGTAATATTGTTCCACAGATGTCTCGGAAGAAACGAAAATATAAAAGCAGACTTTATACTTCAGATAAAAGACATCAATCATGAGTACATCTGGGAATCTGATAAAAACATATGGTACAAAAAATCACTGTGGTGATTTTCGTGATGATGGAAATGTACTTACAGAGCAGGTCTGTGGACATGTTTACAGATCAGGCAAAGGAAACCTACACAAAATAAATGAGAAAAGAATGATCAGTTTTCTGAACTAGGACTATTCATGTTTATATCTCATGCTAATAATCATATGCATAGTCTTTTAGTTCTTTAGGAAATTAAAAGATATCTACAGAAATCTAAAAAGGAAGAACTTCAATTTGTAGAGGAAAAAAAAAACTGATTCCACTTCATTTCACAAACAATGTAAACTGACAATAATAATGTTATGCATTTTAATTAAGAGCAGTTCACTGTATTCCACATCTTCATTAACTTTTGTTATTATGTATATTCCAGGCATTGATTACAACAGAATTTTCAAGCATCATGTATTTTACCCCATTGCATGCTATTCTGTTTTTCAGCCTGATATTTCTAACAGTCCTGACCCTTACAGAGTCAAAAGGAATATTAACCAAATATAGGGCAAGACATTTTATTTGCTCTCTTGAAGGACTTATGGAGACTTTTGGTTTTCTGCTGAACTCATTCATCTTGTTCCCTTCCCATTCATCTGCTGGTTTTTGACTGAAATTTTACTGTAGACACATAGGAGTACAGTCTGAGTTTTCTGCAGCTGTCTGAGCAATCCCCAACACACGGGTATCCCAATGATTGAATAAGGCTACGTGGAGCTACAGAAATAATAATGCAGGTATTAGTAAGGGGACACACAAGTAACAGTGCGAATCACATCAGTGTATGCCATTTCATGCCCCGTATAAATCAGGCAGTATTTAAAGGAATATTTTGTGGATATTTTTAAACATGTAGATATGGTGCTTAGACATGGCAGTGCTGGGTTAATGGTTGGACCAATGACCTGAAGGGTCTTTTCCATCCTAAACTATTCTATAATTCTATGAAAACGTGACTCTGATGAAGACAATAGTATATTGTTGCTGACTGAAATGGGTAAAAAAAAAAAAAATCTTCATTTTTAAAAATAGAGTGATAGTTGGTAAGATACTTCCAAATTAATTGGAGCTGGTTGCAAGAATTGAGTTGTGCTGTGAGAAAGCAGCAGTAAGGGGACCCACATACTAGAGGGACATCAGTGAGTTCTCTTTCCAGATAAAAACAGGCATGCTGACAGCAGGCTTCCTAAGCAGCAACTGTCCTAGTCTGATTTCCATCATCCAGAAACACTTTATTTCTGAAAAAAATTGACTCTGGAGTTTGACGCCATTCTGGCTGAAAGCAAGACTCTTGTCTATGGTGTTCATTTCTAAAAATACAGCCCTTGCAGAGGGAACAGTGGACTTTAATGGCATCCATATGTGACTGTACACGCACCAGCCTTTGTCATCCCCAGAAACAGCAGGCTGCATGTTATCACTGTCAAAGCAGTGCCATCAACGAATAGAGATTTAATTTCCCTCACTGAATAACTAGATTCATGATAAAATGATTTAATTGTGCTGGCATTCAATCTGCAGGGCAATTACCTGGTAAACCACAAGCTCTTCTCTCCCATAAATTTTGAGTCATTAGTATACCTTCACTGTCACACATCTGGTCTGCAGCACTCTCCTGTCATGAGAAAGTGCAGCCTCAGTCCATGCCTTCCCTGGCCCCCACACATCCTCCATCCAGCCTTGTTACAGTGACAGTGTGGTCCATGAACACCCCAGTTAAGGTTTGGTTGAGTTGTTCTATGATGTCACTTTGGAGGTGACATCACCAAAGTGTTTTTCTCCACAGGCCACTAACGCCTGAGAAATTCTTCCCCCTGTACAATTCTATGATGAAGCAGTGTTAGCAACAGCAACCCCAAGTACTCAAGTCCAGCCCTTGGGAAGGGCACAGAAACTACAGACCAAGAGGGAGCACCTCTGTGAGGGCATCCCAGTCACTGCAACACAACCCACTTGCACAACAGAAGAACAGCAGGTGCACCACCACGATAGAAACAAAAAAGTGTATTTTCAGGGGCAGGAGAGTTGAAGTAGAACTACAAGCTCCTTCATAAGCTATGCCAGCTCTTACCTGCAGTTATCCTCAACATGGATCCAGAACTGCCTGTCATCCTAGCTGCACAAAATCATACCATAAATCCCCCTCCTTCTTCAAGGGTACAAGGGCACCCCTTGTGCAGTGTATTTCCCCCTGACCAAAGGGGCTCCAACATATGCAGAGCTGTGGCAGCCACATATACTGTGCCAAACAGGCCCGGTGCCTGGCAGTTTCTGGCCACATCAGTCACTTGTCCATCTAAACTCAGGTGGCTGGCCATGTACCACATTAACCTTTAGATGAAGTGCTGCAGGTATATTGGCCAAATTTGCTGTGCTGCCCACACAGTCAAAAGAAGCTGTTTGCAGTTGCTCTTAAGTATCCTCCTTTCTCATCAAAGAATGGGCAGAAGAGGAGGAGAATCTGAGCAGGGGATGTTTCCCATACATGAGCATTGCAGCCGTGAAAATGTGCAGCAAAGCCTAATGAGGTTTTTACAGGCTTCCAGGTACCAGGAAAATAGCTTATTCATTTAGGTTGAGGAAGGCTTGATGGGTTAAGTATAATAGATGGTTAACAGGCAAGAGACAGCAAAGCAGTGATTACAGGCACTTTGAATGATGAAAAGTTCAATGCTTTGTGGTGGTGGAAAGTGGTTTGCACCCATTAGAGGAAGTGGGGATGAGTTCTGCACTGCCTAGAAGGACGTCACAGTATATTTTGTGTAGGAGCCAGGATTTTAGGGTTTGGGTTATTTTCAGTTGCTTCACCATTGCCAAAAATGCACAGACTATGCATATTACGTTTTATAAGTGATTGTAGTGGGCACACTGTGAGTATGTATGACTCAAAATAGATACATATGATGGTGGTGGGACTGCCCTGAGATGTTCAGAGTCCACAATGGGAAAGGCAATGCCTGTTACTTTCTCTGTTCTGGTGCAGAAGACATGGAAGTAATGAAAACAGGCAGCAGTTTCCAGGTATGGTTGATGAGGAGGACCTACAATGAGGATCAAGGTCACTGCTACACCAGAGGAAAGGTGACTTCCTCAAGGAAATGCACAGCAAGGAAAACCAGGCTGCACAGGACCTATAGGGCTGTTCATGATGCACGAGACATCCATGAAGGCTGCCAGCAATGGCCTTGATAACTTCCTTGCTTACCAGTGGTTCACACTGGGAGGCAGCAAGAAGGGCAGCAAAGACTCCACCTTCTATAGCTGCTGCAGGTCACTGCAGAGTTCTAGGAGGATGACAAGGTTTTACCTTGTCAAGCACTTGCCTCCCTGGCCTTGAAGCTCATCTTTACGGGAGACAACAAACTCCATGGCAAGGGGAGCCAGTAAACTGCTCTGTGAGGGACCTTTGCAATGTCTGCAATGCAAGACTACAACTTGTTGTTCAAGACAGCTGCCCTGCATTTAACACCCAAGGATTCTCATGTGGGTTCATGTGACAGAGCTCTTCCACTGTCCTCTCTTTCAGAAGATGTACATCTATCTTCCCTGGCATCACGCCACAGAAAGCCAAGGGAAAAGCAGGCCCAGATGTGGGAAGAGACATAAGTGGCAGCAACAGGAAAAGCTTTCACACTGTGGGTGACACCCTTGTGCTCGCAACACGATGCCATCTGTAGATAACAAGAGAACACAATGCCTGCAAAAGAGACCTATGCCATACAAAGACCTGGATCAGAGCTTCTGAATTATGAACCCACTGTGAGTTGAAACATGGATGTTCTGAACCAGTCAGCTTCTGCCACCCACCAAGTCCTCAGGCGTTATTACAGAATTCCTTACATTGCTTTCCACATAAAAACTATGTCCAAAAACAATGACAACTGTAAATGCAGGCACACTCTGCAGTGACCTGACGTTATACAGCCCCCAAAATGAACCTCAGTTTCAGGCTGCCCACCAAAGAGGCACATTAGTTAACCAGTCATCAAAAGACTAATCTCATGATGTGAAGTCATCTGTCCACCTTACTCATGCAAGGGATACTGCTATTCCTCGGATACTCAGAAGAATGCCCAGCACAACTCATTTATAGATTCACAACAGCTTCATGTAAGTGATATTGTTACCTAAGTACCTTTTATAATATTTTAACTAAGTAAAGGTGAAACACAAGTAAATGTATTTTTTCAAGGTATCTATGGTAAATAATAGAGTTGCAGATGCCTAAAATACACAAGCAAAGATGTGACAGGAAAACCACACTTAACCTACTTACACTGAGATTAAATCAGGAAGGACTCTCTTTCCACCACCACAGAAATCAGTTGCTGGGGTTTAACTTTCAGCACACCTGATGACTCAAGTTGCAATCCCTCAGAAGAAAACACCTTCATCTATCACACAGCATTAGCATTCCACTAGTGTCCCTACTTGTGTTCTTTTGGCTACTGCTAGTGCTCGTGCTGGGCTAACTGCTGACATAGCTTCTCTTCTCCCAAATTCATGAACAGGAAAGAAAATCATAATGATGTAGAAATTACTTAAGATTAACAGAGTACTAACAGGGAAAAATGAATATGCATAGCCAGAATCTTCATCTAATGAAATCTACGCAGATTTTCTGAAGTTTGTGTTAGTCCCACCTCCATATGAGGATTTAGTGCATGCTAAATACAACTCATTAAACATATGATTTGTTTGATGTCACTGATCAACAGTGATACTCTGCACATTTTTAATCCACCACATGTAGAGTCCCTCGCTGGCAAAATAGATGAAATTATAAATCACTTTATTTATAATATAAAATAATATAGTTTGTACTTTTACAATTACTTGGGGTTTTTTTTTTCAAGTCATGGTATTATTTTATAATTACAAAAGAGAAAAACTGTTTTACCATCATTTTTTTCTTTATGTACAGGATTCTGCATCTTTCCCTTGATTAAGCAAAAAAGCTTGTGCAGTACAACACATGAAAGTTTGTGTCCACAATCCAGAAATCTGGCTCACTNTATAAATGTAATGTCTTTCTCTTTTACAAAGGACTATGCAGAGGCAAAAGAACTGTACAAAATAATAAGGCAGACAGTGAGTTGACAAAAGTAGTGTTCTCAAGGATGTTTTCTCGAATGTATTTACTAAGGATATTTTGTATACCTTCATGATAATGTTTAAAATTGTGTTTACAGACACACAGACACTATACAAATACATAAACTGGTCCTGCTGCTGAAGGAAACTTTATATACACATCTCCACAGATTAAATACAGTAGTATGCAAGCAACCAAGAGCTCTGTCAGTTCCCAGTGACTTCAAGAGTCATCTTATTGAAATTTTTTTATCTTTTGGCTAATATTTCAGCAAAGCTATACCAAGCATTAAATATGGATACATTAAAAAGTCCTGCCTTACCATTCCGTCTACCAACCAACCAATACTTCAACCTGGTTATGATCACCTCAACATGTAGCATCAGCAAATATGGTCCACACAAAGGCACCTAATCTATCCAAGTCTGTTTTCAGTTTAAAGCAGAAAAACCCCCATTTTCATTAAAAGCAATTACATATTATATCCTGTGCCCTGAGACCAGAAACACAAAGACCAACAAATCCCACTCCATGTTTCAAAGCAAAATCTTCCTGCTCCAAAATATGGCACTGTCTCTCACCATATTTTCCCAGCCTGTATCACTTGACACTGGTCTATTTCAGTCAGCAAAAGACCTGTGGCAGACAAGGCATCAAACACAAGTCTTTGCCCACCTCTAGTGCCCTGATAACAAGGAAAGCTATTATATAGAATTTTTAAAAAGAGAGTAACAAAAGGGAGACAAACTCCTAGGAAAAGATACCAAACGGCATCTCATGCCAGCCTGCCTTACTGAGGGCTGCTCTTGTTGTTTGGCTTTGCAAAGCACTCAGAATTTTGACTACGATCCAGCAAAGCAATTCTGCATTTCCCATGTTTTCCCACCACTGACTTGCAGGGAACTATTTGTACACATGAAGACAAACCTACATTTCATATTTTGCTGGGTCAGGATCAAGGCACCAATCATCTTTCTGGATCCTTATTTTCTTATGAGAATTGGATGAAATGAGCTAAAAAAAAATCTTTTAAGTGTGAGCTTTAGAAAGCCTCAAGACCCAGGAACATTCCTAAAATAATTTGCATTCCACAGCAGCAGGGCAAAACCATTTCCATTTCAATGAGCCCTTTGGAGAGGACTCTGGTCTACTGGCTGAAACTCAGGACTGAATCCCAGCATAAAATAAACACCAAACCCACTTGTACAAGGTCACATGAAAAAGCACTTTTCCTATTCTCCCTCAATACCTTGGCTAAACTCTTTTTCATCATTTCAAGCCTGCATCCCAACATTTATTTCAAGAAGGGCACTGCCACTCCTCTCCTGGACAGACTGGTAAGCAGGGAGAGCTCCTGTCCCTTTCCTGTATCATCCTCAAGCAGCTGTCCCCAAAGAGTCAACAAGTCTGTGGCTTCAAAAAAGGTTTGACGAAAACCTGGGTTTTAACACTCTCTTCTTTCATAAGTTTGATACAAATAACACGCACTAGCAGCTGAAAACTTTCCAAATGTGGTGAGCAAAACCCACAGCGGAGACAGAAAAACAGACAAGTTCCCACACGGTGCAACAGTCACTCACTCCTGTGACCAGAGAGGGGGATACACATTTAGCCAGTACTTTGGCAATGTCAGTAAATTTCAGGAAATCATGAAAACAGATTTGTCATCTAGAAGCCAACACCTTACCTCACACATCTTGCTTAGATTATGGTAATCTAAAACCTCCCATCCTCAAAATGCTCACAAACTTGCACATATTCTACAACATATGCAACCTAAGCACTATTGCAATAAGGTGATGCAGTGTGTAATGTCGCTGCTATATTATAAAAACACATTCATATTATTTGGTCAAATTCCACTTCTCAGTTTTGCTCACTCTGATACATTTTTAGCGGTTATAAATTTCAATGCTGTGAAATGACTACTTCATTCAGAAACTTGTAAAAGTGAGAAAGTTTTACCTGAAAAAAGATTTTGGGTCAAGAATATCGGTATTTTTCAGTTATTTTAGATGCAAAGTGCCCTTCACAGTAATTCCAAGGGGTTTAGCATCTTAGCCTCTTTACTTGCTTCATAAAAGCTGGATGTCTCTATACATAAATTATGTAGCAAAGCATAATTAATGCTCTTCCACAACACGCCTTGCTGTTTGTTAACAGTTTCTTGGCTAGTAGAAATGTTTTCTTTTTCCTCTCCACTCCCAAAGGTCTCATACTTGAGAGATTTGCTTGAGCTGCCTGAAGTAGGCAATGATAACATGAATACATCCTTATAACTCTGAAACATAAGCAAAGTTTTCACTAAGAACTTAATACTCGAGGCATAAAGACAGCAGGAGCTGATTCGTTTTAATCAATGCTACAAGACTTATACTGGGTAACAGCTGCCTGTCACATTGCTCCATTTGTTTGCTTCAGCCTGCAAGCTCAGATTTCCTTTGGACAGCAGCTGGACCTGTCAATGGCAAACTCAGCAGCAATACCACCCACATCCTTTCCCTCTGTTCACACACGTGGACTGGCTGGAGTGGGATACTACATGGAAAATGCAAGCTACCACTTCATACAGCACAGAGGCAAGGGATAATTATTAGAACTAATTTACTAAAATTAGCCATCACATTAATTCTCAGGGGCTAATTCTATTGGAACTAAACTGTAACCTGAGGAGTGATCTCTTATTGCCTTTTCTTAAAAGGTATGTTTGTTTTAGAGGTTATATTTTCGTAATAGTGCCTAGAATGGCTATGGTGCACAACTCTAATAATATCTAAATCCTCCAAATGGCCCATATATGCTTTAATAATGGAAGTTACACATGTTCCTAAATATTACTTGGCTGTTTCCTTCATTTTTCCTTTGGTTATCAAGCCATTTAATGACTCAAAAAAATCTGCAGATTGTGGGTCACGGATTATTGTTGAATAAAAGCAGATATAGATGCAGACTATTCATATTCAGCCCAGTAACTTGTTTCTCAGATAAAAGAGAGATAAAATGTTGCTCCCCACCTCAACTAAAGATTAATTGAACCTCTTGTTCTCTCACACTGACAACTGGTAACACAGACTTATAACTGGACTCCTGCTTTTCCGAGGTCTGGACTGGAACAGCATGGTATTCAAACCTGTTTGGGATTCCGTGCCATTTCTTGCACATTACTCAAACAAGAAGCCAAAAAAATGTGGCATTACATGCACAGTGTTCATGCCTGTTTAAAGTTTCATCCTGCAGGGCAATGTTGTTCTACTGTTTTGTCCAGCAAAACTGAAACTTGAATAAATTAAAGGAGACTGTCTCTTCTCTACACAAGGTTCTTTTTTTCAGTGAAAGAGAACATGAAAGGAATTATAAAAACAGGATAACAAGGTCAATGATGTAGAGACTGGCCAAGGAGGAGCCACTACCTCCACAGAATGACAAAAACAACTTGAAATCAAGCCACCATTAATTCCCCTGTCAATACCAAATAAAGAGCTTGGAATACGGAGCACCATAGATTAATGAATGCCAAGTGCAGGCTGATATAAAATACACCTTGTAATTCAGCAGTTTGGCATTTTTATTGCAGTCACTTGTCTGTATGCCAATTTTTCAGACAGCCTTGGAACCTGATTAACTTCTCCATGTGTTCCAGCAGCAGAGTCAAAGAACACCATTTCTTCATTTAGAAGTGATCCTGACATAGAAAAGTTACAATAATGTAGAAAGAACAAGTTGTGATCTCTAACCTTCTATTAAAATTCACTGAGAAGTCACTTGTCTCCATTTCTTCACCCAGTTGCATGACCTCTTCAACTCCAGCTATGACTTTTGAAACACCCATTCAGTATGGTTCTGTGAGTTAATGAAAAATAACCTGAAATAACTCACGTTTGGCATTTGCACCCCAAATTACCAGAAGGCTGGCTTAGTAATTTATAAAAACCTACATGAACATATTCTGTCAGATGTTTATACAGCATGTCAGGTCTGCAAGTGGAAGAACTTAGGGTTATCTAAAAGTGCCCACTATGAAAAACTTGGATGTTTTCTGTCAACAGCTACCAAAGTGTATTTTATTTGTTGCACCATGACATTCTAATCTCCAACATTTACTACAATCTTAATAATAAACTAACAGATTTCTAACAAATGGTTGCTAATGACTTGCTGACCATATTCACATTGGAAGAATCCATATGATTCAAGAGTCAGTGCTCTGTTGGGACAAACTGAAGGCACAGGTCACGCTCTCCACAATTACGCTCCCTTAAGCGCTTCGGTAAACTTTGTGGATTCAAACTTGGAAG
>VZTT01035118.1:61381-71887 GCA_013400855.1 Buphagus erythrorhynchus | reverse complement strand
GGGCCGGGGGAGGGCCGGGACGAGGGGCGGCCGCGCCGCGTCCCTTCCCCGCTCCGCCCCTGCGGAGCGCCGGGCAGCGCCGGGCCTGGGGGCCAGCTCCGCCGCCGCCGGTGCCGAGTGCTCGCTCTGCGGCGGCGTTTCTGGGAAGCTTGTCCTCAAGGGAGTGCGGGTGCCGCGGCTCTCCGGCCGCCGATACTGCCTCTGCCGTGGCCGCGGAGTTGTCCGTGCTTGCGAGGATCCACAGAACGTCCTGACCTGCACTGCTGGTGGTTAACAGCTTCCCAGGAAGACACCTCCCAGCATTTAGAATGTCCTGCACGCGTCCCGTTTTGCTTCCTTTACTTGGGGTTCAGTTGCGGACTCGCACCCGAGCAGGCCGAAGGGGAAGGCAGTGTGTGCGCATCCCCTGAAGCGACCAGTGGCTGTTTCTTCTACTGTCACGGGTCAACTCTGAGGACATGATTCCACCTTCTCCGTTACCACCAAGCTGGATGGGACTTTGAGCAACCTGACCTAGTGAAAGATGTCCCTGCTCATGGCAGGCGTGGGATTAGACTAGATGATCTATCAGGTCCCTTCCAACTCAAACTACTCTGTCATTCTATGAGCCAGCGTGGACTGCACTGGGTGATTCAAGTGTTGGCTCCTCATGCTATAAATGAGTAAATTTTGCAAAAGTTTGACACCATTTGGGTTCAGCAGAGGAGGGAAGTTCAGACGGGCGTCACTAGTGCAGGGTGTGCAATGTGCAATAGGTGACACCAGCAGTGTCCTTCCCCGCGTTTCTCCAGCCGGATTGCCGTGGGCTCTCCTGCCCTCTAGTGCCTGCAGCGCCCGTTCCCTCTGGCCTCTCTCTGCTCCCCCCTGCACGAACACACCCAAGAGCTGCAGGCTCCCGTGCACCCACCCCGTGCCCCCATAGGTGCAGAGCTATCCACCCTGCGGCCCTACCTGCCTGCTGGGGACAGCTGGGAACACTGACCCAGCAATGACACGGTGTTGCTGCATGTAGCGCAGATGTATTTCTGTGTGGGGGACTGCCCCACCAGGGGAACTGGCCTGTGAATGGACAATTAACTACATATGGCAGTGAAGGCATATTTTGTCAGTAATGTCTGGTACTGTTTCCAGTGAACCCGCAGGAAAGGACCAGGAAAGGACGATAACAAAGAAAACTGAGACCGGACTTGGCATGTAGCTCCAGCCCCTCACCTCCAGGAGGGGCTCCAAGAGAGGATGCTGAGTAGGATTTTGCACAGGCAGAAGTTCCTTGATGCAGGTAACTCTCTGAACCTGACAAGCCTGAGGAACAGCTGCTTTGGTTCTATTACCTGCTGAGATGTCCATTCAAGTTTGTGAGGAAAGGAAAGACTAACATGAGTCAAAAGCAATTTATTTAATTGCTGTAGTAACTACCTTTCAAAATAAGGAAAGTAAGGAAATATTGTTCCAAGAACATTATCAAAGCATTTGTAAAGATTATTATGATGCTCTCAACATCCTTCTCATGACCTTCTAGAACAGAGTGTGGGACAGCATTACTTTTCAACCGTAAACCTCCCAGGTTTTGATGGATTGGATTGTGTAAAAGGGGACAGAATTTCCGTGCCATTCATTGCACTAGTAATTTCTCTCTTGATTCTAGCAGCCTGAAATCAGCAATTCCAGCATATGAAAAACATGTTTTAATCTCTACTGTTTCTTAGGTTCATCCTTCAGCATGTCTAGGGCACAATACCTGTAAATAGATAGGAATTAATTTCTTATTTCTAAGCCACTGGTCTCCATTTACTTGATGACTTGCCTGTTTGTTACTCAGTTTCCAAATCCACTGTTCCTTCTTGACCTTATTCTTCTAACTGAGAAGAGGTGGAACCTGAAGGCTATTCCTCATCAACAGGTTGGTCAGTCTCTTCTTTCTCTTCAACTGGTTGGTCAGCAGCATCTGCCTCACCAGACACCGGGGGAGCTGCATCTGTTTCCGTGGGCACTTCAGCAGGTGCCTCTGTCTGATCAGATGGAGGTGGACGGCTAAATTCATCTAAGCGTTTTTCAACCACCATACGAATCAAGGCTGAAACAGAGATAAGCATCACTTACAACCACAGAGGAAAAACTCTATAATTTGAGATTTTTTTTGTATATATTACTGACCCATAAGTCCTTAAATAGGAAAAGAACTCTGAGATAACTCTAAAAATGAAGAAATAGCTAAGGACTAGAGTAAGACAATGGTATCTGGTTAAAAATTTAAACAGATTTAACAAAAATACAATATATATTCTCCTCAATATTGGATCCTGCAGCACCATTCTCCTTGGGATGTTTATTCAGTAGTCACATACAATATTTTTTTCTTAAAAGAAGAGAAATATTCCTTCCTTCTGAAGAGCTACATGAAGAAGTGATCTTTGAGTGTACATACTGGCACATGTATCAGCATAAAACACCTAACACACCAGCTGTAATTGTCCAAATCATATTATACCTTAATAAATAAAATTTAGGGTCCTGATTAAAGTAAAAATAAACCAAAGGAAGCAAACACAAGTGTTATACAAACCCAAAATCCCAGCAAGAGGAAAACTATAGGAATGAAGATGCAATGCAAGTGTAAAAAGTGGTTTGATCTAGGAGCACACTGCTGAGCACACATACATCATACTTCTGTGTTTCTACACAAGACAGAATCCAGGTTTTTCAGGTGTTTCAACTACAGCCTCTGAACTAATAAAAGAGCCCAAATATTTAGCTTGACCTAGCCCAAAGTAGACTGATATTTCAAACTATTTCAAAAGCAAGGACGTGATTATTGACTGATAAGGAGGTAAGCCCTTGTTTTGAAGAAGAATATTGGTCACCTCACTTCTCAGTCAACCATGGCCTGCCATCATCCTCTTTTTATGTAGGAGAATAATCCATAGCTCTGGGAGCTTATACAAGCAAATTAAGACACTTTCATGGTATACATGTGGCAGTAAACAAGATTGGGTTTTCTGTTCCCACTGGCATGATCAGGTGCACTACAGAGAACACTAGAGCAGTGGTGGCTGTGTAATACAGAGGAAGTAGAAGCTTTGTAGCAGAAAAAAAATTGTGTTCTTTAACCATTCTGTTCCTGATATATGTGTTGTATCTCCCAGCATTAACAAACCTCAAACAGTATAAAGTCAGAAGAGAGTGGATAGTGCAGCATGAATGACACTTCCATTGTTTCAGACTGAAAATCAGTTACCTAGTTGTATGTAGTAGTAGTTTTCCTATATTAAAACATGTTAATATAGTAAAAAAACAAAACTGAACCAACGAACAAACACAAACAAACAAAATCCCCAGCACAAAAAAACTGTAGGTACTTGGAGTTTTTCCTGAAATGGCACTTCCTACCTTAAGCCACAGTGACCATATAAACGTGACATTTGTACTGACCAGCGAAAAAATAATCAAGAACATGAGGTAGCCCAGATTACATTCCAGGATTTGGTAACTTACAGTCAAGCATCATCCTTCCTAGAACCTTCTTCTGTAGTGTTTCTTCCACTTCTGACATCAACCATGGAAGGAATTCTGTCTCAATATCTGTAAGAATTTAGCAGAAAGAAACAAAAGGAAAATATAACTTTAAAAAGGATGACCAACAGGACTTGGTGGCTGTTTTTTTTTGCTACAACAATTAAGGGATGAACCCCCCCTGCCAAAAGGCACTTGCTCTGTAAGAGTCAGATGAAATCTCTCAGATGCTGTTTGGTTTGTTATCTCCAACCTGTCTTATTGAGGTTCATGATCATTATCGATTCAGAGCAGAGTCCTCTCAACTACAGTATTTTCAAAGAGGTCTGGCACCTTTGAAGGGCTCAGTACAGATGAGATACACAGTCATGCTCTAGTGAGATCCAAATAACTATCCTGAACAAGTCAGGAGAATAACATTTCCTGCCTTGCTTTCCAAAGACATTTGGGTTCTGGTCTGCTGAAAGCATTTGTTCAGTCTGACTAAGGAGCTCTTGCTTACCTATGTATTTCTCAAATTATACTTTTTGTACACTGTGATCCCAAAGCCTGCCTTGGCTGCAAAACACACTCAGTTTCTGCACTGACCCCATGATTTACCCTGGAGAGAGTGTAATCATTCGCAAGCTGTGGTCTGTGCCCATGTGGACTGGTGAAGTAGGGTGCAGCAAGGTAGCTCATAAGAAATGCTGCTGATTCTAAGGGCTTGGAAGTCACTGATAGACAATTCCAAAATTATTTTCAGGGCCTAATTCTAATTTACTAATTTGTCCCTTGCTCTGATAATCATTAAAAATTATTCAGAATGACGTACTGATTTCTTTGTCTGTTCTATAAAAATACAAGTATTTCGATCTGGATCTCTGTCTCTCCCAAGTCTAACCACCCATTTATTTCTCTCCCATTCCAAAGTAGCTCTTCTCATTGTCACACTGTCAGCTCTTGCTTATTCTTCACTATTTGTACAGATGACCAATAACTTCTTTGTGTTCAACCACAAATGTAAATAAATAGTCTTATTACATTATTCTAAATAATAGGATAATATGCTATGGTTGTTTTGAACTTTATATTACTTTGCTCACATATTTAAAAAGAAGAAACAACACAAACCTCTTTCTATAGGGTCATAAAAAAATCCACTCTCGTGAAGATTGTTGAAGACTGAGGGAATGAGATCAGCCAGGTAACGCTGAGCAAATGCCCGAGCTGCAATTTTCTCTGCAGTCTCTTTCTGTTTCCGCAGCTTTTCCAGGTGCTCAAGTCTGCGACGTTCCTGTCACGGCAATTATGCATGTAAAACTTAGAGGCTTTAAGCTGTGACTCCTTTGATCTAGACTTTGAAGAACTATCACAATGTGTGTCCCATAAATAGCAAATATAGTAAAAAGTACAGATAATTATGACCTTTACCTGGTATTTGCAGCCTCTAACTTCCACTGAAATTCCTCACATGAAAGAGTGTTTGAAAGCAAGTTTGTACTTAATCTATGGAGTATTAAAATACCCCAAATTACAAGGAAACACATTTCTGTAGTATTCCTTTTCTGATTTTGGTAAGTCTATAAAATTAGGCCATTGCAGCTGGCCAAATGAAACCCTTCTCTGATGCTTTAGTATACATCAATCTCATGAGTTTTTGCTTTATTATTGCAGATCAAGCTGGTTATTTGCCTTGGAATGCAATGAAGTTGGATAAGTATTTCCCAAACTTTCCTATTGCATGTACAAAAATATTGAAACTCAAATTGGTACAGGAAAACATTAGAAAATTCAATTATACAAGATTGATGAATAGTAATTAATTAAGACTTGCCTCATCTGTTTATTCCTATTTATTAATATTACTAATATAGCATAATACTTTGCAATCTTGAGACATATGTGCACACACAGAGTACAGCATGCATTGTGTGTTCAAGACAAGGAGGTGTCTCTCTTACTTCCAAGCCCTCTGACTATTTGTTTAGCACTTATAATGAAAAGGCTTAAGAAACAGCTGCATCAGGTACAGAAGAAAATGCTGTTGGTTTTGGCCTTTTGACCAGGTGTCCAGCTATACCAAATCACTCAAGTATGACTGCTCCAAATAAACACAACAGTGTGGTGCTGTTGTATGACAACAAGTGGCAGAGTGCAGCTGTATGTCATCAAAATGCTTTTAGGTATATCAAAGCTGACAGTACCCTCTTGGGCATAGCCAGCTTATATCATAGCCTGTCATTCAGTACTGGAAATGTTTTTCTGCTTTCTGACAGGCTTTGCCCTTAGGAAGTCGTACCTTCTCCTCCCTGATTCGCCTGTCCTGCTCTTCCAAGCGCTGCAATTCAGCAAACTCTGCATTACGCAGCTCTGCGAAGGCACGCTGATGTGACCACAGCTGGGCCAGCTCTTCTTCCTCCATGACTTCCAGCAAAGCCTGCTCAACTGTTTTCCCAACCAACACTTCCAGGATTGGCTTAACTTCAATGTCAAAGTCAAACAACTGAGGATGGGAGTCAGAGAAACAGAGATAAATGTCCCTTGATCACAGTTACTCTTAACAAGGATTGGCAAGGAGAAAAGGAGGATGAACAAAGCCCTTGTACCGAAGTCAGGCTGGAGAAGTGCAGGTGGAGGACCAGTGTCAACTAAGGCAGAGAGAATCATGAGTGCTGCTGGGGGCTAAGTGGTGAGTGGGCTGGACTGAGACACCACACTCCCTCCTACAGCCCCTATGGGGACTGCCAGGGAGAAGCTGAGCACTTACCTGGACCCTATTTCTGTGTTCCCAGTCCCTTCTTGGGCTGGATATGTTTTACAGAAGAGAACATTTCTCAACACTCTATCACTTAGCTAAAAGCAGCAGAACCTGTGCACATGGAGACACATCTTCCTTAGTTTTGCACTTAATCTCAAAGCAGACATTGGTGAGTTGGGTTTAGGTTTTTTTTTTTGTACGTTCTGTGAGGTTTAGTTACTTTCTATTTCTACTTCAATTTTGCATCAGAAATCTGTTTTGTATGGGAGACATATTTTGACAGCGCTTGTGGACCTGACTTCATACCTCTCCTTCTTCTATTTGTGTGGCCACATCTTTTCCAGTTTTGGCTGGTATGAAGAGTGGAGTGGGTGGTCTGTCCAAAAATTCATCTGTTTGACACTCTTCATCAACCTCTATTATGTGATCACTAATCTCTTCCAAATACAATTCTAGAAACAAAAGCACAATGAATACTCAAAGTGGGATTCCTTTTATTTTAGTTTTCAACTGTTTTTGATGACTCTACATTCTGAATTACATCCAAAGAGTGCAATAAAATGTTTTCTATAAATTTAGAAAAAAAGGCCTCTCAAAACATAGGTCAGTTTGCTGTAAAGGCCATCTGATACTGTGTTCTCTGTAATGTCAGGTGCACTTCATGGAAGTGATTCCCAAAACAGTAGTTCACCTTAAGCAAAAGTTTTAAAACCTTCAATTTTAAGGGTATATGAAATTTCTCTGATTATACTGAAAATGGAAAGAATAAATGAAGCAGTCTTGACTAGTGTTCAAAAATGTACACTGAAAAATAGACCTTCTGAGAAATGTCACTACTTAGACAAGTTTACAGCCTCTGATTCCAGCATTCTATGATTTTAAACTGTGTGATTCTACCAACTTCATCACCAATTTAGCAAGTGAATATAGATCAGCAAGCTTTTGTTTTCAGACAGATACAAAAAAAAAATGCAGCCTTTTACCTGTCTGCACATAAACATGTTCTCTGCCCTCCACAGGCTCCGGCGTTCCTGTTCGAATTTGCTCTTGTGTAAGCCTTCTGGCCAGTCCTTGTTTCTGTGCTCTCCTCTGCCTTTTAACCTCAAGGGTACTGGGCTCAGTAGGCTGAGCAGGGGTGAAGACCAAAAAAACCCACAAAACAGAATACACTTCGTACTTGAAAATTATACTCATTTGCCTCTACAGAAAAATGAAGGTTGCTCTTTGATTTTAATGCCGGCTATCCAGTATTTTGGATTTACTTTCCTGGGTCCTGGCCCTAAATTTTCAGTTGACTTAAAGATTGTATGGCATGAAATTAATAAGTTATGCTAGCTGTCTACAGACACATAATAATGGCATCTCATACTAAGAGTAATAATTAATTAATTTCTAATATGAAAGTGAATATTGTATATAGAATTTTGTTAGATAAAGTATATTAAAATGGTATGTTTTCAAATTTTGAGAGGCCCAATGGACTTAAGTCCAGTTATCATATTATGAACAGAATTGTTTGCTAGATAAAAAATATAGGACCACTTATTGCTGATGAAACAAAAGAAACTCATAATAACACCTAAGTTCAGTATTCTACTTATAGATTAAGATAAACATCAGCTTTGAACTTCTTAAACAAAACTTACATAAAATTCACTCTAAGAAATGGCTACTGAACAACACAAAGCTATTTTCAACCAGTAGCTTTTAAAAATACAGACTGCTTTAAAATCATAAATGATCAAATTATCCATGTAGAAATATTCTCTGAAAACAAAGTATCACATTTGGGTGGGACTCCGAGCAACCTGGACCAGTGAAAGATGTCCTTGCCCATGGCAGGGGGTTGATACTAGATGATCTTTAGGGTCTCTTTCAACCCAAACCATTCTAAGATTCTATGATTTACTATTATATCAGGTTATAGCACTAATACAAACAAAATACTTTGGCATTCTCACAAGCAACTTTTGCATACAGCTGGAACATTTAGCTCTGCTTCTGTGGTAAGATAAACCAAAGCCTACCCCACAACTCAATTTCCCAAGAGCTGCAATTCTCCCTGATGACATCTTGCATATGGTAACAGATTATCAAGTAATGACTTGTGCTCAGGGCCATTATACCAAAGAAACGGAGAAGGAAAATAGAGGCATCAGTACTCAATGAGGGTAAAAAATCAGAACTGCAGAAGTTCATATGAAACTAAGTGCTTTAAAGAAGAGCTGGAAACAGTCACAGGCTGTTTAACACAGGTTTTAACTGGAGAGCCTGTGACTACGCAAAACGTTGAAAGTAAAATTACAGCTGCGGTAGTTAAAATTACAGATGGATGAGGAAGAGCTTTGCTGCCCTACCTATGACTTTCCAACAAAACTGTAGCATGATGCACTTTAAAGACCCCCCCATACCTGCGGCGGGTGGCGGACGGACAGAACGTTTCCGCGCACCACTCTCGGGTCGATCATGATGTTGCAGTGGTGCACCGCGCCCTTCTCCCTGCGGCACAGCACAGACAGCGCCGGCTGCGGCTTCCCCCCGACCAGAGGGAGAAAGGCAGGGCGGCGGGGGCTGCGCTCCTCGGGAAGGGAGCTGGGCCGAGGGGCAAGGCGGAGGGCAGCGGGGCAGCGGTCCGGGGCGGGCGGCGCGGCCCGCCGGACACCGGCACTCACTTCTCGGCGGCATTGGACTGCTCTCGGTACTTGGGGCGGGAGCCCAGGGAGCGGGGCTGGCTGTAGAAGCTGTAGGGCGGGTCGGCGGGCGCGGTCAGCTCGGGCGCTCGGGTGGGCACCATGGTGGGCTCCATGCGGGCCGGGCGCGCCTGGGAGAGCGCTAACGGCGTCCGTCTCCCGGGCAACGCGCCGCGCATGCGCGGGCCGGCCGTGCGGGGAGCGCGGCACGGCTCGGGCTGGGAGGCTCCTTAAGGATCATCCATGGGAAGGGACACCTCCCGCTGGACCAGGGTGCTCAAAGCCCCATCCAGCCCGACCTCGAACACTTTCAGGGTGGGGAATTCACAGCCTCTCTGGGCCGCCTGCTGCGGTGTCTCACCACCTCCCCAGCAAGCAATGTCTTCCTAATATCTAATCTAAGTCTACCCTCTTCCAGTTTGAATGCTTTCCCCCTTGTCCTGTCACTACATGCCATTGTAATAAGCCCCTCTCCAGCTCTCTTGTCGGCCCTCCGGTACTGGAATGCCGCGGTCAGGTCACCCCGGAGCCTTCCCTTTGCTGTGCGCGGCCTTGCCCCTCACGGAGCTGCTGGCCAGAATGAGTCCAAATGCACTATGACAAAACCACTCCTCCCTCTTTCAGTGGAAGTGTAATTTGAAAACATGAGGTATCCTGAATAGATGCATCATTTGCTTCCTGTAAACCTGGCAGCCAGATAGCCCTTCTTCATCCCAGTGGTGCCTGGCACTGGAAAGAGATCACTCAGTGTTGGTCCTCAGTGGTGGATGCCAATGAAAGCAGAAAAAACGTGGCAATGCGGGCGCGGGACCGCGAGGGGTCCCCGTCCTCCCGCCGCCGCCGGAATAGCTCCCCAGGCACTCGCAGCTTTCCAGGGAAACGCCAGGCGGCTCAGCTCCATCTGCGCTGGCGCTGGGTGCGAAGGTTGGCCGGAGGGTCGCGAAACCCTGTTGGATGGCGTGCTGGTGGCTTAAGTGCCGGTGTCCTGCAAGTACCGGCTCGAACAGCTGGACCCCAAATTTGTGTTTTCCACACAAGCTGGAGATTTGGATAGTGTAAAGGTGTCCTATGATGACAGAGAGATGAGGTGAGTCCTCAGTATGCTGTCCCTCCCGTGGTGAGCTGCACTCCATGCCAGGGCAAATCGTGAGCACGTGTTTTCAGCTTCTGTGAAAAATTTCCTTTAAGAGAAACATTAAAGCATTGAAGGGTTACTGATAGAGTGGCAGCCTTTTTTTTTAACCTAAGTGGGTAGGGATATGCCTTGATTCTTTTAGCAAGACTTAGTATATAAAATAGCCCATTTCCTTTGTTTATGAAATCTTTGGTTTAAATGTAATTCTTGCATTAGATTCTATTTATTTCAGCTCAGTTATGTCACTGCTGCAGACATCTGCACTCCACTGCAGCCCCGAGTACTTCACAGGAGGCCTCAAAGACGTGGGGAAAGCTGTGGAGCAGGAGAAACTATTTGAAAAACAAGTTTAAAAAACCTACCCTGAACTAAAAAACAAAACAAAACAAAAAAAACCAAGCAAATAAACAGACAAAAACAGAAACAAACAA
>VZTT01035118.1:0-61317 GCA_013400855.1 Buphagus erythrorhynchus | reverse complement strand
AAAAACACACACACACAAAAAAAAGACCAAAACTACCAAAAAGCCAAGTGCGGGAGGCAAGGGGGAAAAAAACGAATATTTTTGTAATTCATTGTTGTACAGCTTTCAAAGTCAATAGAGGAATGGAAATTGTGTTGACTACACTCGCTAGCTGGGTGGTGGGACAAGTGGACATGGGCCTGCAGAAGTACAGTGCAAGTGTCACCAGGGTAGGAGGGGAGAGCAGTCCTTCAATATTTGCTTGTGTTTGGGCAAGCAAAGCTAATGAATGGGTTCTTGGTCCAGCCAAGCCAAAGCACTGTGGTCCTTAAATTTAACCAGAACCAATATAATCCTTTGATTTTGGAAACCTGACTCATATTTTCTGAAAATTTAAGTTTGGCAATATAGTTGGCTATACTGCTTTTAGACTGGGGACCTGAAATCTGGGTAGACCTTTCCAGATTGTTACAGATCTGATGTTTCTCTTCATGTGAAAAACAGCTGCAGCATAGCCTTAAAAATGTCAGTCTAAAGCTGTCCAGAGTGTGCTTGCTGAATAACACTAGAAATTTGGCTGGAATGTACTGGATAGGAAGACAACAAGAAGACAGCCTGTAACCACTGGAGTAAGGATTCCTGAGGAGCTGCCTGTTCCCTATTGACCACAAATCTTGTGAAGATGAAGGTGTTGCATCAAAAGTTCATTTTGTGAAGTTGGCCCCAGCTGGTGTCCAACTTTTTGGGAGAATTTCTCATTCACCTAATGTGTTCACTAGTTGAACGGCAGCAATTCTCCTCTTTATCTGTGAAACAATGCTGCCTCCTGAGTTACCAGTTCAGTGCAAAGGTCTCTGCAAGTTTATAAGTGACAAAGCCATGCTCAGAAAAAAAAAGGCACCTTTTCTCCCTTGCCCTCTTTTATGCTGGTGTTTTTAAAGGTTTGGTTTGGTTGGTTTTTTTTTTTTTTTGGGGGGGGGGTTTGTTTTTTTTTTTTGTTTTTTTTTTTTTTTGGGGAGGGAGTGTTGATTTTTTGTTTGGTTTTTGTTTGTTTTTGTTTGTTTGTTTGTGGGGGTTGGGGTTTTGGGGTTTTTTTTCTAAAAATACCTGGTGATTTCTGGAACACTTTATGTCATCACAAGACTGAGTGGAGCAGGATCCAAAACCATCTGATTGTAATCAGATTCTTGCCTTCAGTTGCTTTCTGGATCTTAGAGTAGCAATGGCTTTTTCACATATTCTCTGGAGGATTTTCTTGGACCTGCATAATCACAGTGCCAGAGGTACTGCATGGGAAATGGGCCTCGCTAGCAAGGAATGAATCAGCCCATCTCCCATATGGCAGCTAAGAAAGATCTACTGAAGTACCTTCAGCGGATTTGAAAGCAGCAGAACAAGGGCTTTATCTCCTTCCAGGTTTGCTGTGGGTCTGTTAAAAGGCTTTGAATATACTTGGTTTTTTGTTTGTTTTCATGAGAATTTCCTGGCATTGTACCATGCCTTATGGCATGCCCTTGGCTTTCTTTTTTTGGATGTGAATCAAGTTTATTCACAACAAAGCAAATGTGAAGGTGTCAGTGTGTAGTAACAGAAGATGTACACCCACTATTTCCTGCAGCACTTGGGATGCATCTGTAACTAGTGAATGACACCTTGAAATACAATATGAGGGATCTACAGTGTTGAGCCTGGGTCTTCCTGGGGCCCCAGCTTGGATGTTGCTAGACTGGGAGACCTTGTGCCACAGTGCATTACACAATATAATGCTGAGCAGACTAGATGAGTCCAGTTTCCATCACCTTAGCTTTCTGCAGCATTTCATAATTAAGAAAGGAAGGAGGTTTAAGGATTTAGGCAATGCTTAATTGTCAGAAAGGACAGGGAGGGGCATAATGCCTTACTAGAGCATTGTCTTCTGTCTGGAGGAGGACCATGGCTGCTTATAAAATCACAGGAATGCTTCCCTGGTGTAAAACTGTGTAATTATATGAAATTTGGGTTAGATTTGGTGCTCCATGGTCCTAAGATGGAATTTTAATATGTGATTCTTACACCCTTGAGCCTGCAGTTAAAGGTGTGGATCTCCCAGTCTTGAAAGTAACTCTTGGCCAAAATGCCATTGCTTTCAAGGAGGCATCAAAGAATCACAGAGCAATCTAGACTGAAAAGGAGTCTGGAGGTCTCTAGTGTAACCCTCTTACCTAAGCCAGGACAAATTCAAAGATAGATCAGATTGGTTAGGGCCTTCTCCTGCCAGCTTTTGAAAATCTCCAGGGATGGAGGTGCTTGAAATAGCCTTGAAAATCCCAGAAATCATCATGCCATTGCTAATCAATGCTCTGAGATGTCTGATGGAAACACAAAAATCACAGGCATGGAGAGCCATCAGTGTGACTGCAAAGATGAAAAAATCACAGAGCTCAAGTGAGGTGTATATGTACTGTTTGTCCTGATGCTGTGAGAGAACAATTAATAGAAGTGGCCTCTAACCTGTTTCAACTTGCTGCAGTGATGTGATCAGAGAGAATTAGCAAATACTGTGTCAGTATTGTATCACTGGTGTCCATCAGCCTGCAGATGGTGTCTTTGCTGCTGTTCATGGGTGCTGGGCTCAGTACATCAGAGAAAAACAGGCCTGGTCCTAACAGGGAGATACTCAGCTTTAAAAAATTATAATGTGCCAACCTGGGAGTTTTGACCAATGAGAGACATAGAAGGAAAAATAAATACTGAAGCTAAACTTGACTTCTGCTGGTGACATCAGTATTTTTTTAATAAGGGTTGTTAATGATGGTATATAAACATTAATAGAAAAAAAAAAAAAAAAAAAAGGAGATTCTATCACTCATGTCTTCAACCCAAATTATTAAGCTTCCTTTTCTGTGTCACAGCACAGCTTCCTCTTGACTCTGGTTCTGAGTTTCTGGGGTTGGGCAGGACTGGAAAGTTTCAGTTCTCAAGACCTTAATTTCTCCAACACTAGTAAAAAAACCAGAATTCATTAATCGTGGTTTCCAGCCTAAATTTACAATGCTGTTTCCCGCTACCACTTCACCTCTGACTCCCAGTGCCATTTTCCCTAGGTTACCTCTCCTCCATGTTTCCCACAAGCTTTGTTTTGTAGTGACACAAGCCTGCTCTTGAGGCTGCATTCTTGCCTTTTGCCATCATGTACTTTCAGAGAGAGTGACTAGAAAAAATTTATGAAGGTGTAATAAAGCACCTTAAAAAGTGGAGCACATTCAATTTTGAACTATCATTCATTACACTGCCAAATGGAAAATCAATTATTGGAGACCTTCTTATTTAAGCTCAAATACACTATGTGCTGCTATCCTGCTCCAGCCCCTTCTTACCTCTCCCTGCCTTGAACAGGGCTCTCCCACTCCATTTTTCTGCCCCAGGAAGCTCTGCCCTACTTTGCATCTCCCTGTATTGAGGGCAGTTGTTCAAGTGCACTAAACTTGCAGAGTGAGAAACAAGACAGATCAGCTTCTATTGCTCCTTCACGGTAGTCTTGGTGTTTCTCCATCTTGATATAAATTCCCCTTTATCACATCTCTGGGAGGAAAATCAGTATCACCCATGCTTAATTTGAAATAACCTGCACAGTCAAAAAACTGCACTGGGTAGGAGGCCTTTTGGAAAAAGCAGACCCAGATATTGGACACCCTAGCTACAAGTCTTTGGTCTTTATCTGAAGATCATCCTCACTGATGACCTATGGAGAACTAGTGGCTGCTCTGCTCTTTCTCACATCCAAGGACTTCTCAAATGCCATATCTTCTGGTCTGTAGCTCACAAGATGGGTGTGCATCTCTGTATTGTGTCGCATAACATTTTGTACTCCTCAGAGTACAGCCCTGCAAAGTTGTTGAATGATACCCTGGTTGCTTTCTCACCTGGTCACCAGTTATGCTGAAGAAATCCGGTAGGTGAATCACAGGCACAGCTGCACATGTGCGCTTGCTAAATCTTTGTGATGGAGAGAGAATTGCATGGCTCAAGACTGTGCAGCAAGCATAAGGAAGAACAGAAAAATCCCTAATCTGTGTTGAAAGAGCATCTTCTCTGATCATCTGACTTGGAAACTGCTTGGATTTGGCTTTATTTTTTTTTTAATAAAGTTTTATAGTTTTCAGCACAACCTGAGGGATACTGAAGGTGCAGGGTTTGAATATGAACTGTTGCATTTGTTGAGGAAGTTGGTGGGAGGTTTGTGGGTTGTAGGAAGGAAGAGTCCTGAGCAGCCGTTGGATCAGTTCTGTAAATAGACTTGTTGGCTGAGGAGTACGTTTAGTTTAGAAAGTGTGAAACCCTTCATAAAAACCTTTTCATATTATTACCTTGAAGAGGAAGCAGAGCTCAAGGGAGTCAGCCATGATTAGAATTTGTGAACCATTTGTTCAGACTTATGTGCTGACACCTCAGGTTAGAAACAGAAAATAATCTGTATTTTCCTCTCCCTTTGTAGAAGAACAGGTAGAGCTTGGAATGGGTTTCACCCAGAAGTGAGATTTAAATTTATGTATTTATCACAGTGAATGGTGAAGACTGATTAAAACAATAAAAGCGATGTATTTATAGGAAAAAAATGTTATTAGATAATTAGCATTTCTGAATAATAGAGAGGCAGGAAAAACAATCTTTTACCTAGCATCTATGTCCATATGAGGATTATATCACTTCTCCAACAGTGGTTGCCCTTTTCCTGTGGATCTTTCTCTCTATCATTGTCAGAATTTTTATTTAAAAATTACTCCCTCTTCTGAATTTTTAGCTTTCAGAAGATCCTCTGAAGTTTTCACTCTGTTCTGATGACACATGTGATAAGGACTGAGTGCTAACAAAATTCAGAGAAAAATGTAACCAGAACGCCTACCCAAGGTGGGTTTCCTTTTCCTGTAGTCAGAAATTGTCCTCCTGGAAGAGCACAATAGCCACACTAACTGCGGTCTGACTCATGCTACCAGAGTAGCATCATGTTCTTATTTGTTCAGAGTTTACCCCTGTGATAGCCAAGTGGCCTCACTATAGTAAAAAGTAATATTCTCTTATCAGGTTGAGATCTGCCTGGCTACAATGAGAAGCTGAAATTGCCACTTGCAGTTTATGAACAAGGAATTAGTCAACCTGGGAATAACCTGGTGTGGGGCTGCAGCAAACCACCTGGTCTCCTGTGATGTATCAGCACCAAAATCAGAACAGTCAGTACAGAAAAAAGAACTCCTATTCCCAGATAAAAAAACAACACAGATGGGATTTTTGTCATCTGTGATACTTCTCATGCTGTAATTGGAGACATTTGATAGCAATATTACAAGAGGAATCATTATGTAAAAACTGTCTGTGTGGAACTCCCTACAATATGAAACTGAGCTATGAAGCAGTCATTTTATTATTAGCTTTTAACATCAGTATTAGCTTTTTTACACTGAAGTATACATAACCCAAGCAGAATCCCCAAACTATCCATTTTGGCTTTTGTGTTACAAGAAATTAGAGATCTAGTTCTAAGCAAAAGACTGAAGAAATACAATCCCATTTAAAAACAAACAAACAAACAAACAAAACCTGAAAAACAAACAACCCACTTTAAAGTTTATTATAAGTGTCAGAATTGTGGACCACAGTCACATCCTACAGAGTGGTTCAGTCTCAAAAGCAACAGAGTTCTGGGTGACCAACAGGATGTTCAACCTTCCCTAAACTACCTGTCGATGCAGGGTATGCACTTGTCCACTAGTTACATGATGTCCAAGGAAGAAGATTTCAAATCCTATTTCTTCAAACTGGATACAGTATAAGGAACTCTGAAGAGCCAAATGCACACACACAAAAGGAAAAGCTAGCTGTTCATGTTGTAAAGATGTAAATATGAAATATAAAGTGTGGGCAACAAGGTTGGTGTAATTCTGTCCACTAGTATTTTGACCATGGGTTTGCACCAGCAAACATTACATCAGTGTTGCATCTTGTGCCTGGGGTACACAGGGAGCAGTCATGAGAGGAAGATACAGAAGAAAGATCTTACATAGAGCAGTGGTTCTGTTCTGTGACCTTGTCCACTGAAGGATTTTCTTGGGTTATGTTGAAGCAGCTATCACAGAAAGCGACCATGGCAGTAACAATTCTCTTGTGCATCATTGCTAAGTGGCTAAAAGTTGTTCTTCCTCAGGTGTGAATTCATGATCTCTGTAGTTTTCACAGTTCCCAGAAATAAGTGCTCTTCAGATAGTAGCTTTGAGAAGAGGTCAGGCAGGTGAGAAGGCTTCTCCCTCAAGACCTTGCTTGCAGAGGCAGAAAAAAATTTACTGACAATGCCTGTTCTCAGAGAACATGAGCAAATTACTGAAAATATCCCTTACATCATAGTTGGTGCATTGCTTTCGTGAGGCACAGGGGCAATGGCTTATTTTGACTCATTATTTCACCTTAACCTAGCTCCAAAATGTCCTTCCATCATAGCTGACAGCCTGTATTTCCACACAACAAGAGATGTGCAGAGCGTTTGCTGAAATCCCAAAAATTCAAGGACCTCTGTCCATGGAAGGTTCATCCTGAGGCTTTTCATGGTTACAGCTGTGAATTGAGGTCATCATCAGATTTTATGGATTCTGTATTTTTTTTCTTGTAGCTTGCTGGGGGTTTCCTTCTCTTATTCTGATTCTCTGTATTTACAGGGACTAAAACAAGGTGGGGCATGTGGGTGGGACTGAGACTAGATGAGTTTTGATGGGGCTTATTGTAATAACAACCAGTGCAGATAGGACAGGAAAATGTGGAAGAATTGGAAGGGGAAAACTGAAACTGTCTGACTGAGAGAAGTGGGTCTAGGGATGGAGATGAAATTAAATTGGGACTTTGAGAGCAAGTCAAAGGCTGGGGCTTGTTCAACTAAAAGAGAAATAGCTGGATGAGGTCAGGAATGGAGAGGGAATGAAAATGAGGCAGAGATAAAGGGTCAGGGATGGAGAAGATAAAGGTTTGAGACAGAATTTTCTGTGGTGGGATGGAGCAGAAAGCACCAAATTCTGAAGGGGGGCAAGCATGAAAGTCTATACCTACTCAAGAAGGTTTCTTTTCAAGGCTTAGATGGTGCCTAAAAGAAGGCTTAGATGGTGCCTAAAATCCCAAGTGTTATTGTTTCTCTGGTGGCAGCAAAAATGTCAGTCCTAGATTATAGAGATCTACTTTCGAGGTATCCAAACGTATCACATATATGTGAGGTGGGAGTCTAAGTTCACATCACAGTCAGAGAAGACTTTGAGAAAGGATTTT
This sequence comes from Buphagus erythrorhynchus, assembly GCA_013400855.1. Classification (NCBI taxonomy): domain Eukaryota; kingdom Metazoa; phylum Chordata; class Aves; order Passeriformes; family Sturnidae; genus Buphagus; species Buphagus erythrorhynchus. Next base: position 54,057 of record VZTT01035118.1, on the reverse strand, counting down.
ACAACCGAAATACCTGGACTTGTATCCATTTTGATGCCTTAGGAAATTCCTATGGTCCTAAGGTATCCAGTGACTTGAAGGGACACCTTCTTTCAGACAACTGTGTTGTATACCTGCACTCAATTCAGTCCCAGGAATCCAGAGAAATGAGACACAGAGAGCCTATGCCTCATTTTCTGCAGACTGTGCAGAAGATGAGGCAGAGGCTTACATAAATATAAGCCTTGCATACAGATAAATGAACGTATGTGTCTACATCTGCAGTCTCCACCTGAGTGTTTGAATGCCTGCAGTCTGAATGTTTGTGAAACCTGCAGGCATGTTTCTCTCAATCTTCACTAATGTTTGGACATAGAGTTGATACCATCATCCCTTTTCTGTAAGTTTCTGTCCTAATTCAAGTGGCAGGGAACAAGTTTGCAACTTCCTGGTGCACAACATGGCTAAGGAAGGAGGTACTCCATGAGGAACTCCTTTGTTCTTCTGTTTGTTCTTTCAAATCCTAGCAAATGAGACATAGCTATATGTCCAAAATCTGGATGCCTGCTAGGCAAACTGTACTGGGGAATGCAGGAATTAAAATTTTCTCCTTTGCTGCATAACCTTTTTTCCTTACTGGGGCAGGTGCATCCTGTGTGGAAGAACAGAGTGCACCATGTGTTTGAAGACAATAGTAGGATGCAAGCATAAAGAACTGAATTCAAGCTGAATCACCAGCCTTAATTCCAGCATTGCTTTACAAGGCAATGGCTTGGATTTTCTGCTTTAATATTGTTTTTTTTCCCCTTCTTCCAGTCCTACCTCCAAACTCATATTTGGAGTGTCTTCATGAAATTTAATTGGAAAATTCTGTGTGTGAAGCAAGTGGTGTGATACTGATGACAGAGAAACTTGTGGAGAGTGAGAGGCTGACTGTCATCATTCAACTCTTCTACTAAAACCCATCTCCAGTCGACCCAGTTGTAAATGAGTCTTTGATCTTTCTGGCTGAGGAGTCAAAGGCAGCTTTGGCACGGCACTTGTAAAATAGATAATCCACTTGTTAGATATAGGAGTGAAAGGGTCTTACTCTTGGAGTCCAGGATAGTTGATCTGCATCCTAGGATACTGTAGGGTGGACTGGCAGCATGATGAAATGGTTTTCTGAGCCAAAGGCAAATAAGTAAGTGCTAAAGCAAATTTCTCTACTTCCTGTGTCCTTCTAGTCTTCTGAGGTCACTTATCTGCCTGTATAGAAGAAAAATCACTTCTGTGGAGAGATATGACATGAAAATAATGCTGACTAAACGGTCAAGTCTGAAGGGATGAAGGAAGTCAAAAGTTATCTGCTAACAAGGAGGTAAACATTTTTTGGGGTCTGTTTGTATTCAGATTTTCTTAAATTATGGTGTTCCCATTGAAGAAATGCAAGAGCAGGATGAGGGGGACTAGGCCAACAACTAATCCTATATATTCAACTCCTATACAACTTCTATACAAGTCCTTCACCTAGCCCTTTTTTGTTAACAATTTGTAGAGCTTCTCTCTCTTCCTTTTCCTCCACCAATTCAAAGTGATCTTTTCCAAATGGTCTTTCTTATCCAGGAGCTGGAAGATTTAGACTCATCTATACTGAATATTTAAGCCCAGGTAAGCTTTCTGAGTGGGATTTTCATATATGCCTTAGGACACCTTAGATCTAAAGAGAGAATTTTCTCATCTCTGGTTAAGTGACATTGCTTATTCACCCTGGGTTTTCTGGTGTGATTACAGAGCAGGAATCTTCTTGGGAGACTTAGTCTTCTCACAGTCAAAATAGAATGAGTCACTTAACAAAGAAGGAGCTGTATTGGGTTTTGATAACATTTCAAGGTTTGTGTTTTCTGTTTTGGTTGGCTTCTGAGCCTTTTCACTGCACATGGACTATCTCTTCATACTTGTTGTATCACATGGGTAAGATATCTGTGGTTTTTTACACAAGAAAAATATAATTCCACTTAGCACAGAACAAGAGGCAATAGGCACAAATTAAAATAAAATCAAATTCCATCTGAATGCAAGGAGACACTTCTTCCATGTGAGGCTGGTCAAACACAGGAATAGATTGCCCAGAGATGTTGCAGAGCCTCCATCTGTGGAAATATTAAAAAACTGGACACTATCCTGGGCAACCTATTTTATCTGACTCTGCTTGGGCCGTGGGGTTGGACAGGAGGATCTCAAGCCTCACTGGTTCTGTGGCCCAGGAGATGCAGATTCTAGAAAAGGGTAAACACTTTTTGCATCAGAGCCCTCTCATTCAGCTTGCTTGGAAGCAGAGTGCCACTGTTCAGGTGGCTGAGAGAAGTGATGTTTTCTCTAGTTGCAGCCTACCAGTATAGTCCTACTTATCATTTCTTCTGTCAGGTCAGGCACTTAACTTCCCTTTTCTCTGTGTTCTGGGAACACCTACAGCTGGAAAACAATTCCTGAGAAGTTGGTATGCCATTTTTAATGTGTTTCACTTTTGGAGCAGCATCACCTCTTTGCAGCTTAGCTGCTGTTACATGGTAGTATAAGTTGTTTTTCTGACAGAGAGGGATTTGTAGCCTGCAGCTACAACAGTAGCAGTGATACTGCTGGTCTGCTTCCTGCTACTCAGCTATGCTACGTCATTCAAGCAGACCTGCAGTACCTGTAGAATAGTATAAAACTAGGTACAGTACATGTAGGGCCTGGATATTTTAAAATCAGACAATGGACACTTCAGCATTCATGCAGAAAAATGTTTTATTGTAGTGAAGTTACACAGGAGAAAAACATCTCCCTGCTCCTGGTTTAAGGCTATGCTGAGCCATAAAAGCACATTGCACTTCCAGTCATTTTTACAAGTTTATAAGGATACAACCTAGTATTTTATTTTTTGTCTTTTTTTTTTTTTTTTTTTTCCGACAAGCTTTAACTATTTAAAGCTGGAATCCAGGATATTTCCTTGTAGGAGTTTTTGGGTTTTTTGCTTGCTTTCTTGCTTTCTTTCTTGCTTTTCTTTTCTTGCTTTTCCTTTCTTCTCCTGTCCAGTTTATTTAGTCTAAAAGCACCTCAGGACACATGAGGGTTACTTCATACATTCCCATAATGACCTCATAGGGCTCTAACTCCAGGCTCAGTGTACAACACTAATGCTGCTAAGTGGTCAGATCGTTCTTATCACCAGCAAGCAGGAAGATGGAATGGCAGCAGGTGCAGGGGGTTTATGGAAGAGTTCTGAAGTGGCCTAGATGATGGAATAGCTCTTCCCCCATTGGGGTACCTGCCAGCCCACATTTAATGCAGAAAATTAGCAAAGCACTGCATCAGTCTGGCACACATACACACATGAAAAATGGTACAGGGTCTGTGACCATACAGAAAACAAAAAGGTGAGACAGGTTTTGGACCTGCCAACCTTTTAATTGTCATTTCAGGAAAACAAATACAACATTGTTTATCATCTACTAACTACTCTTCCCACACAACAGGTTATGTACAGCATACTAACTTATATTTTTACATAATGATACACAGGTTTTCACCAGCAACAACTCTTGTGGTGAAAGGATATGACATGTCAAGCCAACTGACACTTCAGAAAAAAAGTTCATGCAGAGCTAGCTTATTCTTTGTCTCTTGAAAGTAAAATCCTACAAATGATTAGCAAGATGTCTATTTTACAATATTTATACAGCGCAAAGAGGAAGGACAGGCTTTTTAAACGTAGGACTCCTTAGCATACTGGATCTGCTCCACCTCAAAAACCGGCTGGCTGCACCTCCGAGCCACGTACTCAAGTTTGTTCTTTTGACAGGACTCAGACATGGCTCTCATCCGGTAGACTCCTGGGGTCACGGGTAAATTCACACGGGAGTTTACTCCTACAGTGATGCTGAAGGTTTCAGTTTCCATGTCAGAATCCTTTGTTGCAGAAACTCTGGCACTGCGTAGATCCCTCAGACCCATATATGCTGTGTCCTGTGCACTGTGGCTGCATGGATGAGGCAGCAAAACATCCTGGTTTGACACCGCTAATCTCAGAGTTTGAACTGTGAGATTTTGGGAGGGAACTTTAGTGGCCAGGCAGTTTTTAACAGCCTCTTCATAAGAGGGTGGTCTTCTAGGGTTTTTCTGGTCTACCTCTCTGAACACTTCATCAACTGACCTGAGACGGAGCCTTTGCTGATACTCCACAGGCAATAGTCTGTCATCATTACAGCTGTCCTCCTGGACAATTCTGCAGGAGAACTGATCCTCTTTCTTTGTGAAACTGTCCCTCTGAAAAAACGTGTTTTTTCCAAGCTCCCAACTCTGTGTTTTTATTAGTGTTTTCCTGCGGTTTGCAAAAGAGAATGACATGGAATGTTTTTTGATTTCTCTGCTAGGTGTACTACAGTCTTCAGTGGCCTTGCTAGAAAAGGACTGAGGCCTATTTAAAAAGGTTTTCTTGGGGCTAGAAGGTGAAACTACTGGGGAGCTGGTGAAAACTGAGCCATCAGAGCTCTCCAGGGAGCAACTGGAAGATGTTTTGGGTAGAGAATCAGTTGATAATTGTGAAGGTAAGCCTGCAAGACGTTCCTCCAGTGCCTTCATCCATAGCTGTTTCTGCTGAACTGGAAAATTGTCCTCACTTTTGTTTAGCCTTTGTTTCCTTATTGTGTCATCAAGGCAGTTCTGGAAGGACAGGTCTGACTCTGAGTACCTCCTGTCCATTGTGCTGATGTCATTTCTGAAATTAGTCAGTGAAGGGGCAGAGATATTTGTTGGAAATTTTCTGCTCATAGTAGCACTCCTCCCTTTGGCCTGCTCAATCTCAGAGTTACAGGGGCTGCCCTCTGCTTCAGGATCTGGGCTGTCATAGGCAGAGTCGTTCTGATGAGCTGCACAGAGTTGTTCTGTGGGGAGAAAGCAGACATTATTTTTCACTGGCCAGCCAGGGATGAAAGACAACTACACAGAGTTCAGAAGAGGGCTTCAACAATCTTGAACCCTCTGTGTTTCCACTGATATATTCACATATCAAATTCAATTATTTTGGCCCAGCAGCCCCAGCTGGTGATATCTCCAGTCCTTTCTCATACCTGTGGAGCTGTCTGTGTGCTCTGCTGACTCCTGAGCCAAGGCACAGGCAGGGAAGGCAACGTCCTCCTCAAATATTTCCAAGCAGTTGTTTATGAGGAACTCCACCAACACTGTCACCTGCACACAGAAAACAATCCATTTCAGTCAAGACATATTAAAGATTCTTTCCTGACCCTGCCTGCTATCTTTGTAGGAAGGATAGCACAGAGGAGGGTGTCTTCTGCCAAAGTCCTGGCTTAAAAGTCCCAGGGTGAGTCTACCTTGGGGCACAAGGCTGATGCTGCAGACAAATGGATCTGCCCCAATACAGACAAAACACCATCAGCCACAGCTTTGGCCTGGCTGCCCAGGGGTGACAGTGGCCAGGGGTGCCCCTTGCCCTCCACATGCAAGGTCTGCAGAGGCTGTGCTGTGACTTAGGGGGCTGCAGGGCAGCTGCTGCTTTTGCTCAGAGAAGGCGAGATGAGGGACAGCCTGGCCCATCCCATTGCAGGCTGAGGGACACCTGAGCTGAGGGGTACCCCCAATGTCCAGGGGTGCTGTTCTGTTCAGCTGCTGCAATGGCAGTGGGATCCCTATGGATGGCTCTGAATTGCCCCAGGGGGAGTGGCTGCCTGGTGAGTTCAACGCACCTTGTCATTCATCTCCTTCTGCACTTCCAGCGGGAGCGCGTTGTCCGTCCCTGGGCTCAGCATATTTGGGCCAATGCAGATGGCCAGGTTGCTGGAGTCCATCCTGTTGGTCTCAGCATTTTGGCTGATGTGGTGGAGCAGAGAGAGTAAGAGCTTGAGCAAGACGAGGTTTGGTCTTGGCAGCTTGTCAGCCACCCTGCATGAACACAAACAAAATGTGACATTAATTGATGGTGCAGTGGCCTCTGCTTCTTGATTTGAGTAAGTCTCAATTAAACTTGGAGTGACACCACTTCCTCCAGAAAGGGGCACGTGTGTGCTCTCTGTATCTTTCAGAAATTCCCATCTGCACCTGAGTGTGTGGTTAATTATGAGACCTTGAATTACAGGGTCTTGGCTGAAAGGCAGCATTGCAGAAGCCCATGTCCTGCAATAGATGGGATAACATCAGGAGATGTCACTGGAGGCTTCCCAATGCCTGTGGCTGTGCTGTGGGGCTTTCAAAGCGCTCCCAGTCAGCCCTCACATCTCCTGTTCCTAAAGAGCAAAACACAGTGGCGGTCTCCATGTGCCTGACTTCACCCTCAGCAGATGTGAAGTCTTCGAGTCTGTGCCTGTCCCACAGCACCGTGACCATGTTAGCTGAGGCACTGCAGCCTCTGCCCTCTTCCTGCATTGGTGGTTTCATAAAGCAATCTCAAGTAACTTCAGGAAGTGCTGCTGCTGGAGCCCCTAAACCAAACCCCATGGAGCAATAGCAAACTGATATAAATGACAGGCTTTTAAATTAGACTCTTGATTTCGAAAGACATTGTTGGCCTCTGCATGGCCACCATTCCATTACATTCACACTAGTTGCAGAATTTCCTGTTTGAAAAACTTACTCTTTCAATTCTTCAATTTTTTCTTGCTTGCTTGGCTTTTCTAGAGCTTGCATCCAGTTCTCATAGAGGTCAGCTGATAGGAGTTTGGAGGGAATATTTCGGAGAAAGTCCTGCAAGGCCAAGAGATTTAGATGAAGCTTTGACACTACCCCTGAGCACAGAGAGAGTATTATTGTCACCTGGGCTCTCTAGGAGGCAGGTTGACTTGAGCTACTTGACCATCAGCACTGACAGAGCAGTGCAATACACAGGTGCACTTGCACTTGTGTAGTAACAGGATCCAACTTTCAATTGCTTTTTCTTCACCCATAAATCTCACTATTGCTCCCTGGGAGGATGCTGAGCAAGAGGACAAAGTGAGTTTCCTCAGGAAATCAGCAGCCCAACAAATAGGACTGACAATCAGGTAGAAAAGGCCAAACTTTCCTAAGTTTGAAGAATTCAGTCTGGCTTTGTTGTGGCTTTAGCCAAGAGCCCCATCTAGGTCAGCTTGGAGCACTGGATTGTGCCTGTGCATATTAGCAATGTCCTCCCACCAGTGTAGCTCAGAATTACCTTCAAAACCACTGCCAGCAGGTGCGCAGATTTGCTTTTCAGATCAACATTCCTGCCTTTGTTTAGTTCCTCCTTCAACTCCTTCCGTGCTTTCTCATTGGCAGCTTTTCTGAATATCCCTTCAGTAGAAGGTCCTTTCATATACAATATGGCTAGGAGATCCTGCAGGGAAAAAAATCAGACAGAAATGGAACAACAGTTACTTGGATGAAGGAAGTTAGCAGGTGAGCATTTCTTTAGAAGCATAAGAAAAAAATGTCTGGAAGTACACTGTACTCTGATTAGTTCAGTGTCTAGTTCTTGCTCCAAGTACATTACATGGAACTAGTCTTGATTTTCCCCTGATCCACCTTATTTTTGAACTGATGAATTCTACTAAGTTCAGTGGAGTCATCCTTGCTTACTTACAGAAGGAAGCAAAGGATGGCTTAAATCTTAGTTCACATCCTCTCTCTCACAAGCCAGGCAAATACTACTTAGTAGAGACAAATACATGACTATTGGGAAAGCCAATTCAGTGGAAGAACTGTTACAAGACCATTTTTATCCAGAAGATATTGTTTAGGTATTTTTGTTGTGGCAGTCCATAGCTGAACACTTGTTTTTTGTGGAAATACAGAAATCCTTGGAAGTTTATGCTGCTGAAAGATTTATTTAAATTACTTCTTTAAAATCACAGATGTTTCTATTAAGAAGCAGATCTTCCATTCCTGGTCCTGGGTTCTCAGCACTCCAAGTTACTTCCAGTTAAAGTTGGGTGAGCCGGACAAAACTCTCAGACCCGACTCTTTCTACATCTGGGATGGGCCCTGAGTTCATCAGGGACATGTGTGTGTAGGGGAAACACCAAAATCATCTCCTGGGTGATGCAGCAGAAGTACTGCGTATCCTGTCTCTCACTGAAGTCAGAGGAATCACAGAATCATAGAACAGTTTGGACTGAAAGAGACCTTAAAGATCATCTCATTCCACCCCCCTGCCATAGGCAGGGACACCTTCCACTAGACCCAAGTTCCATCCAACCTGGCCTGGAACACTTCTGGGGTGGGGCAGCCACAGCTTCTCTGGGTGACCTCATTACTCTCACAGCCAAGAATTTCTTCCCAATGTGCAATCTAACCCTGCTCTCTGTCAGTTTGAAGCCATCTCCCCCTTATCCTGAAACTCCAGGCCTTTGTAAACAGTTCCACTATAACGGAACTATAATTCTTACCTGGATTGGCTGGGGCAGTGTGTCATCTTCCCCACAGATAAGTGCCAGAGGATTGCCAAACAGAGTGATTTTGGCATCCAAGTCCAGCTGTCCTGAGGAATTTCTTTTGGTAAGGCTTCGTCTCAGAGTAAATGACTGTGATATCACCTTCTTTCTTTTCTTTGTTCCATCTGCTGCAAGAAAAAGGCAAACAAAAGATCACTTTAAAATTTAAAAAAAACAACAGAGCACTATGTGGTGCAGAGTAGAGATGTATGTTGAAACAACTCAAACCAAACCGGGAGAAACTGAGAGACAGCTAAGTGGTTACCAGGGAAACAACTGCCTAAACTGTAAAACTGTGGCCATCCCCCTAAGGCCACCACCTTTCCTGTTTTGGGTTGGGTGTTTTTTACATTCTAGTCACATTTCTTCTTAGAGAGTGGGAACATGCAAAGTACATAAATAACAACATTTATAGAGATTTTTTGATATTGCAGTAGTTTCTCTGATAACTCTGAGACAGATATACCACTTGGGCAGCTGCCAATGACAACAATTTTCACTTCATGGTCTGATTGTGCCCCAGCCTTAGGGCAAGAGTAGAAGTAGGGGCTCCTACTTTTTGACCTCTTCCACAGCCTGAAATGAAAACATATGGCTCCAGCTCTGCCAGCTCTGGAGCCAGCTCTAATGACAATGCTTCTAGAGCTAGTGCTTGCCCCCAGCCAGTAGAATGTGATACTTGCTCCAGAGGATGGGAGCATCACAGTAGGCACTCACTGGCTTCAGGGTTAGAAATATCTTAGCATGTGTTTTGCATCTGCTTCATAAAGAGGAGAGCCAGGAATTTGAAGATGATAGTTGTATTGGGGTGGGGTGTGCCTTTTTTCCCCTTTCACAAACAGTGAGAGCAGGAACTTTTTTCAAGAAATCTTTCTAAAGGATTTGCCTTCTGCAGATTTGCAATAAATGTCCTGCCTTCTACTCCAAAATGAAATTGTCTTACCCAGATGAGAAATTCTCAGGACCTCTCTTTATGACTTAGCATAAGCTCTTGCTAGGTAGGGGTTAAAAAATTTGAGAAGGTCACCTAACATTATAGTGTAATATAAAATAGTGGCTTCTGATACTCCTGAAAACTAGTCTGATATGACGGTCTGCTCCAAATCTGACCCTGCCCTATTAATGGTCTGCTCTGGGTTGTTTACAGGTGCTGAGGTTCTGCATGGTTAGAAAAAACAAGTGCTGGTGCTGCTGCCAAGAGAGTTTATTTGCTCTGGTGTGCAACAGCTGGTACAGTACTCAGTACTCACTTGCAGTGCCACACCTCAAAGGCAATGCTTGAGTGAGAAAGAAACACATTTACTTCCCATTGCTACCAGGGAACATAATGAAACCTGGTTCTGAGGACCAGGGAATGGAATACAAGATCTCTGGCACTCAGCACTGTCACCTCTGCCACTGAGCATACAGGAAAGAAGTAATTTGCAAATGAGTGGCACTCCAGGGCTTAAGCCTTCTCCTGGATGGGGACTGTGGCTTGCTCTCCAGGAGGGGGAGCAGGCAGTTTCGGGTGGTTTTGCACAAGTGCCAGCTTGCAAGCATTATATAAGAAGGTAGTTCCTCAGTTTGTTTTTGAAGCTCACCATTTGAGAGGCAAAGTCCATCTTCAGTATCTGCTGGGACTGACAGGGGACATTTCTTGGCATCAGCCTGGTAAAAAAGCATCTTAGTGTTACAGAGGTGCCACAGTAGTGAGAGTCACCAGCAAGTTGCTGCAGCTCCTCAGAAATCTGGGGAGGTTCTGGGGAATAACCAGACAAGCCCAACACCTGCTAAAGAGGTGCGCCTTGGCCCAGCACTGACACTGCCTTGCTGCCCAGTAGAGGGGTCTGCGGTAAATTCTGCAGCCAGACACTGTGACCAGCCCAGCAGGTCACGACTCTGTGGTCTTTCAAGCTGTGCTTTTGATCCAGAGAAGCCATAGCCGGACACAGCCTCCTTTTTTGTGTCCTCCCCTGGCACTGGAAATTTCCTCCCAAACTCCTCTGGGGAGCCTTGATGGCTTTGAAGCCTGCAAGATCCCTGAGCAAAGCTCCTTGTGAGCCAGGGGAATGCATGGACTGCCCACAGCAATGCCCTGCTTCCTCTGCTCAGTGCAGCACAGAGCTGCCTTTGAAGGGCTCTGCCCTCTCCTGGGTGAGGGCAGGCAGCCGGCAGCTACTGCAGGAGCCCCCCCTGCTTTGCTAAGGTATCTCACACCAGTACCCAAGAAGGATCCAGGAAAATGTAAGGGCTGCTTACCTCTGTCTGGCACTCAATCAGACTCTCCATGTTCCCAGTATTTACTGTCTTTGACTAGGCAAGAAAACAAAGACACTGTGTGAGTAACTGGATACTATGATTGAGAAATTAGAGCTTTTCAAAGTCATTATGTTGACAGAGCTGAAATAATTACAATACTCACAGTATTACAGCTGCTTAACACTTTCATTAGGAGTTTGATTGGAGGAGCTCTGGACACTCTGGTTTCCTTTAGTCCTTTTGTTTGCCTGTTTGTTGAATATGGAATGGACAAAGAGTCTTGTAAAACTGCGCCCTTCTTGGCTTTCTCCTCTGCAAACCAATCTAGCATGTATGATCCTGAACCAGTAAGATCTCCCACACAAGTAAACCATAAAGCCCTTCTCCAGAAGGGCATTCAGCCCTGCTGCCCTATCTGCCTCCTGATTAAAACAAAATAAAAGCAGCTTTCCATTTTTAATCCATGCAGAAAGTGAGCAAGTGGTAACAGCTACATATGGTCATTAATCTGCACACCCGAGGCTGAGCAACTCGGTCAGCTCTACCCATGAGCTATGCTTAGCAGCGAGTACACCTCTCCCCCATGTATATTTTTGTACCTCTCTGTGCAGCTACATCTGAACCTCTCCACTGATTTCAACCACCATGCTGCAGATTTTTCAAAGGTGGTACTTACCCAAGAAGTGAGTCCAGCCAGAGCTCCTTCACCTCCCGTGAACTGCAGAGGAAAGGAGAAAGAGCATCACTCCCTACTGCTACTAATCCTTTGGACAGAGGCAGGCGACTAAACAGTGTATACCACGTGTGCTGCCTTATATATGCAGAAGGGGCAGGTGGAAATTCACAGGCAGGAAGAAGCATCATGGGGCAGGACCGAGACACTACCAAATTTCTGGCTTCCTCTTTCCTTTTAGAGGAGCTACTTTTTTGGGTTTTCCCCACTTAAAGAAAAAAAAAGAAGCTCTGGTAGCTGTTATGGATGGAAAAGATGAGACACTTGACAGGTAAAGGTTCCAGCTATCATCACCAGCATGAGGTGAGATGTGCAGAGGGGGCTGCAGTGTAGGCAGCTTCTCTTTACCATTAAAGGGCAGTGGGTACAGTCTGTCCTTTGACTGCTCAGAGACATTAGATTTGGCAGTTTTAAGACTCACTGCCAGATCAAGTTACACTAAGAACAATGAAAACAATGGGGAGGTGGAATAGACACAGTTCAGAGAAATGTTTTTTTATAGTTTTTAAAAAGCTAATTGCAACAGTTTACTGTCTACAAGCAGACACATTTTGTCAGTACTAAGTAGTTCTTGATAATCTAGGTATCGGACATCGGAAGTGGTGTTATGTAGTAATTTAGTAATGTAAGACAACATGTAATTTAAAAGTCTTGCTTAAAATAAATTTTAATAAAATATATTTGTGTGTACATATTAAAATTTGATTCAACTGAAGAGATAAAAAAATCTAGGAAAAATCTACCTCTGCTTGACCTGTATCATTCTGTTGCTGACTGCCCCCCAACTTGGGCATATCAAGAATACACCACTTATTCTACCGGGCCATTATTAAAATTCATTAAGATTTGATGTTAAATACATTAAATTATTTCTATTGACTTATTGACTGAGGCAAATTGCAGCCCTGTTCTGGGTGCCAGTCTGCTGATCTTGTGAAAAGGAGGAGTTAAGGCTGAGAGTCAGGGTTGGGAATCCTTCAGTAGTGGACATAGGTGGAAAGATCACTTGTGAAACTGTGGCCTTTCTGCTGCTTCCCTCGTAGATGCTCTGTTTCACATGTGCAGAGGATGAGGCTGTCTGAGCACAGCACCTTGCAGATGCACGTAATGGCTGCATCTGCTGCTGAATTCACCCTCAAAGCTGTTCTTTGTGTAACCACATCAGACCTGGCCAGTGTAGTACTGACCCTGTTTCATGCAGAAAAGAAAGGTGATCTCTGTTTGACTCTGGCAGAAATCCAAAGCACAAAATTAACTTTTGGTTTAATAGAGATGTGTCCAGAAGAGCAAATTGAGACTTGCCCTGCTTTTGTGGGAGGAGTTGCTGTAGGTCACCTTTTGAGTCCTCCTGAGGCCCATCATTTCCATGCTCCTGTAGTGGCACTACTCTGGTGACTTGTTTAGGGCTGAAACTTACAGCAATCTCGATCAATTAGTCTGCAGCCCTGCACATTTACTACTGATTTTTTACTCACTGCTCTGATTTTTTGTTAATTATCAGTCCCATTACATTTGTAATTTCCCAACTAAATTCCATGGGCTGCTGCACATGCTTGCAAAAATATTGTCATCACTTTCTCCTGAGAATTTCTTTTGAGGCTCCTTGGCAGCTGCAGCACCACTGCTGATAGTTTCAGTGGGACTCCTCAACAAGAAGCATCTCTTTTTCATTACATCTGTTAAATGTATATCCAAACATACTTGTCTGTTAAGTATCTCACAGGGGACCTATGGAGTTCAATTCTGCCTTGCCCTCACTTCCAGCACTCTGCACAGATGTATTTCTGAGCTCAGTCCATTTCATGATTGACACAGGGTTTGATCTGGAAAATGTGTGACTTGTGAGGAAAATGTGGGTTTAATGGGTGGTGATTAGCCAGGCCAGAAGCTTAGATTACAGTTCTGGCACCTGTGTACACAGCACCTGTGTACACTTCTGGTACCTATTATATGAGTTTCCCAGGAGAAGATACAGTAATGGACAGTGTATTGATAGCACATCACCAGACTGCCCACTGGCACACACTGCTGTATCTCTATTCAAATAGTTCTTATCCATTAACAGTTGTGGGGATATAATGGCTGTTGTATGTGGAGGGTGTGTGTATATACGTGCCTGCCCATATGAAAAACAATTTGATTTTTTACCCTCCTGATACCATTCTTTATTTAATAGCTCTTTTATGGTGTGTATCACAAACACTTATATCGTGTCAACATCACTTTAAAGCAGCCTGTTTTACTACAAATAAGCAGGCATCTTAAAATGCTGTGGTTTGGCAGAGTAGTTATATGGCAACACAGAGGGAATCTTGGCTGTTTTTGTGAAAAGCAGTAAGCAAGCATATGCTGATTCCTGCCAAACACTGCAGAGCTGTGTGCAGGCTGCCAGGGTCAGAAGAGCTGCTCTCATGCCTACCAGCCAGAGCAGCTTCACAGCTTCCCCATCAGCATGGAAAAGGTAACACAGATGTAGGGCCCAAAGCCAGTCTCCACCCTGAATATTAACAGAAAAGGCCTGTCATATGAGATATTTACAAGTTAAGTTCCCTTATATGAACAACTTCTCTCCCTGAAGAGGCTGATTCCATCTCTACCCCACAGTTCTGCTTTGCAGACTTGGAACCTTTTCTATTGTCCATTCCTCCCTCAGTTTGGTACAGATCTTACGCCATGATGCATCAGAGCAATGTGTTTGTTGTACCACAGCACTGCCCTGGGGCAAGGAGAACAGATGGCAGGTGGCTTGGGTACAACTGGAGCTGTTTGCAGTCGATGTGTTTCTCCCAGTCCATCCCTGAAGTGAATGCACTGCCCTTCAAAGACACTGGATGTTTACACAAAGATCAGTGCATGGGAGAGGGGGTGGATTTCCAAGGGTTTTGATGGACTAGTTGTGTTGAAGCTCTTCCCCTGCTGTACACCAGGCTGCTTCCCCTCAGTTCTGCTGAGGTGTTTTACATTCACCTGAAAGAAAGCAGGAGCAGGGAGGTCCTGCAGAGCAGCCAAGTCTGGGTGGATCCAGCCTCCTTAAGAACTGGGTTTGCCCCTTGAGATGTGAAGCATTTTCCTTACAGAAGCTAGGACATCAGTTTGATGCCTCTGCCAGCCCCGGTCTCAGCCAGCCCCCCCCTTTCCCCTCCCAGACTTGCTTTTGTGGTTCACTCCCAAGCCCTCTGCCCAACCAGTGTTTGGAGAGAGGATTTATATAGCACTTGCTGCAAACATGGACCAAATGGTGATTTTATTTTGTGTGAGCTCCAGTCAAGCTAGGCATTTTCTCCTCTTTTCTTCTTTTACGCTTACACTGTGGCTCCGTGAAGGACTCCAGATCATAGCAATGAAAGAACAACTTCAACTGGCATGAGAAAGAAGTCAGGAGTTGACAGTGAAAAAAGAACAAAAGAATTAGTCAGCTGTGACTGCAGAGTGTCTGTTTCCTTCTCTCCTTATCAAACCACAAATGGGAAAACCCCAGCCACAGTTCACTTTTGTTTATTTCTATTACTTTTGCAAATGTTTGACACCATGGCTTTTAGGAAGGAGGGAGTGTGTGAATGAATCCTGAAATTCGCCTTGCCTTCACCCTGTTATCATGCCAGCAAGGAGGCAGCAGGAGCATAGCTGTGAGAAGAGTGCGGCAGAATGCGCCTGGAACAGGGATTCTTTCAAGCCCATATAGAGCAGAAAGAGCCTTCATCAGTGCCTCTCCATGTGGAAAAGGAATTCTATTCCAGTTTTGTCTTCACTGCCACAGCTGCAGTCTCCCCAGGGAACAAGTAGGAGCATTTACCAAAATAAGGAAAGCAGTTGTGCCAAACTCAGAAAGCTGTTGGGTTGGTTGTTTTTTTGGAAGGGAAAACTCTGTATAATCTGTCCATGAATTCAAAGAACAAGGTGACAAGTGGGTTCCTGGAAACAGGCCATTTATAGATGCCTTCTGAAGGCAGCTCTGATTTCTTACGACTCTTCAGAATGCGTTGTGGGATGATAGGCATTGTTCAGGGTTTGATCACAGAAAAGAAGTCAGACAGACCTTTGATCAGACCAGTCTCTACTTCCTACCTGTAACAATTCAGAGCAAGAACCATCAATCCAGCCAGTGCTGAATTCCTACAGGTTTAATCAGGTAGAATCTGGGCTCATGCTAAACCTGCCTTTGGAAAGTGAAACACACTGTCAGTTTTTCCCAGCTCTGTTCAACAGATTTCTACCCTCAATTAAATATCAAGATTAGATTGCAGTGTGGGTTAGATTGCACCACCCTTCTACACACTGTGCTACTATTGCACGGGAAAAAGTTACAAATCAAAAATAACACTATAAATACAGCACAAGGTGTATTCTATACCCTTCCTGTGACACCATTTTGGTTGCATTTGCTTTGCAGTATGGTTTGTTTATTCTTTCATGGGTGCTTCCCCCAAGACTAAGTTGGCAGCTCTAAAGATTTTTACTCATCCTCAAGTGACTGGGTTCAGTTGATGTTTTTTTAGTTGTGGAGGGCAGGTGCATATGGGCCATTTTTCCTAAGGGTCTGTGCTGTTTGGCTGCATCTGCATTTAGCTTGCTATTGTATCTCTGTGGCACTCGGGAATTACTCATTCCTTGGTGTGAATCCTGAGGTGACCAGCACAAAGTAATCAGGAATTGCAGTTGCCTGTAATTTCTCACTGAGCAGATGCAGATCCAAACTTTTGCTTATTACACAAAAATAGTAGAGAACGTGTAATACAGTCTGAAATCTGTTCTTTTCAAGATTCCTGGTTGAAGGTACTCAAACAATATTGAATAGGGATATGCTTACATTTTTTGTTACTCCATCAGGTTTTTCACTTGATTTGCTTCTTTATGTTCTTCATTTGCAAATCAGAAACAGATATGGGACTTTTTGCCAAGGCTCATTTGCCATCAGGGACAGATTATGCTTCTTACCTAATACAGATAGGTGTGAACCTTTATTTTGCTTTTCAGGATTGACATGAATGTTTTCTTTCAGATTTTTTTTTTTCATGTAGGCTTGTATTTCTCTTGTTTCTGCACCCTCTGTTTTGTTTTGAATTTCAGCATCAAGATTATCTCAGATCTCAAAATGTGAATCAGGATAAACAAAAAAGAACCTGGATTTGACATTGAATTCTAACTTGCATGTGATTTTCAGACATAAGTCATCTCACTTTCACATAAAGTATGATCTCTAGACTGGCACTAGCCTAGGAACCAGTCTGGAATAAGACCAAGAAAATCTGGCCCAAGTGTAATTTGGGGTTTCATCATACCTGTGTCCCATTGATACAAAAACTAGAAAAGAAAGGCAGGCTTGGGAATGCAAGATCTTACCACCACCGTGGTAGCATGGGAGCTGCTCCAGGCATTGCAAGCGCCATGAACACAGCTGTTACCATACATGTCCAGGAGAAACAACCAGAAGTAGTTGGATTTTGCCCATCATTTCTCTCCAGCTAGCTTCCTCTGAGCCCCAGGGATTTGATGGAAATATCCCCAAACTCTTCATGATTGTTTTGCACT
This sequence comes from Buphagus erythrorhynchus, assembly GCA_013400855.1. Classification (NCBI taxonomy): domain Eukaryota; kingdom Metazoa; phylum Chordata; class Aves; order Passeriformes; family Sturnidae; genus Buphagus; species Buphagus erythrorhynchus. The sequence goes on along the minus strand of VZTT01035118.1, from coordinate 37,155 downwards.
TGTGAGTTCATCATTCCTGTGTTGCACCTTCTTCCTAATTAATAAGTACAACTGCGAGTAACCAGGTCCTCAACACCACTAAATTCATCAAGAATAGGAACTTTTTTCACTGCATATCTAGATTCCATTCTCCAGGCAAAAGCAGTGTCAGGTAAGGCAAGTCTTTCCAGGGACAACTCTGCTAACTACAGCTGAACTCCCCTGAGCACATTTGACCCAAGCTTCGAGAGGATTATTTGTTGTCATGTGTTGTTCTTGTGCATGCACATCCACACACTGCAAAATAAAATGTTCTGTGAAGTTTTGGCCACCCCTCAAAATCAAGATGATAAATTCGAAACAAACATCTCCATATTAGCTGGTGATTGCCTTATTGTTGCTACTAGCAACAGCTGCCCTGTTAGTGTTTGAAATAAACACTCCGCTTCTGTACTGCTCTCCCATTTTACAGCATGACTACCTTATGAGGATTTCTGAAAGCGAATGCTTCTCATGGCACGGGTTCTGCCTCCTGCTGCAGGGCATCAAGAGGTCTCTGGGAGAAAGGGATGTGCAGAGAGTGGAGGTGCCCACAGGGCAGGCCAGGCTGGCCTCGGGCACCAGCTCTGACCAGCACAACTGGAGGGCTCTGAGGGCTGCCACACCCAGAGCCAGGGCAGTCAGGTGCTCACCTTCACACCTGCAAAAGCACAGTGACACTTCCAGGCCAGGAAAAGGAGAAATTCCCACCCTGCAGGGCAAGCAGGAGCTGGGATCTCCCCCTTGAAAGAGTGAGGTTAGAGAAAGAAAAAGAGCTTTTGAGTTCAGTTATTTGACTCATTGCTGGAGAGGGCTCAGCTTGAAGGTCAGGCTGTTCCCTTCAGGCCTGCATTCCTACGAAGTTGGCCATTAATTTATGCTGCTGACATGCAAACCATGTGCTGTTAGGGTGCCTTTACTTATTCTCCCTGTGTGTGCCTCCTCTGGACTCTGTATTTGCTTTCAGTCCTGCAGTCACAGCACAGAGATGACACTAAGGAGTATGTAGAGAAGGTAGCCTGCATGCCACAGTGTCCATTTCCCTGTTTAGTGATGGTGGAGGCTTGCAAGGAAGAATTTGTTCTCCATTTCCACTTCCTTTTAGCGGAAGTTTGTGCTTTTTTTGAGCTTTACCTTTTCTCCCACTTATCAGAGTATGTTTCTTTGGGATTTTTTTCCCTGAAAACAGTAACTGTGTGCATTCTTAGAATCTCAAACTGCCTTATTCAGAAATAACACGCAACTTTGTGAGGGGAGGATATATCTTTAACCAGGCCAACAGATACAGGTACAAAACCCTTTCTCAAGCCTGAAAAGAAATCTCTGTCTTCACTCTGAGTTGAGAAGAAATGCTCTAAATTTTACTGGATCCATTGATCAGTTATGCAGTTACTTGTATAACTGTTTAAGATTAGATATCCCAGAAATACCTCATGAGAAGGGTCTCTTCAAAGAGAGATGGAATCTTCTTTCCTTTAGGCACCATAAAATATAAAATACTAAGCCAAAAGATGTACAGTTCAGCAACTGCTGTAACATTTGTGTAAACCAAAGTCCATATTTGCTACAGTTTTAGTTCTGCTTGTGCAATGCTGTGAAACAATCTTTTCCTTATGTAACTTAATTGAACTTAGTATTTAGAGAATAAACATGACCTGTCATTATCCTTTAAGTAGTGCCAAATTGAATATGATGGTATGTATATCAGGGGGTCCTTCTTCCATTTAGTATGTAATAGAGCAAAGTGGCTGTTATTGCATTATACAAAAATCTCCAGAGTTTATCTTTCAAGTGTAGTCTCCTGGAATCATTATAGCTCTAAGCTAATCACCTCTGATGCTATGCTCAGCAAAACAACGTTTAAAGATACAACATATCATAGTAATTGACATCTGTCTGGGCTGTTTTAGGAGAGCTGGATTGCTGGGAGAGGAGTTTGAGAGGTCTTTCTTATGTCCCAGTGGTTGTTCCTCCTCCCTGCAACATTTCTATTTGCTTCCAGAACCAAATATTCCCACAGTTTTCTTTGGATGACAGTGTGCTGCAATGTAAACCTGCCATAACTGTGATACTGACATGAATAAACAATGCAGATAATATTTTCATTCTGGCCTTAAAGGAACAGTCCTAATGAACGTCACAAGCATGGAAAAAGTCATTACTTTAACAACTGAACATGCTTATTCAGCACTCAGTAATCAACCCATAAATGTAAACAAGCTACAACACAGTAATCCCCCTATTAGGGAATTTTCAGACTAACCAAAGACTTTAATTGCATCTTTGTGTTGGGATTTTGTGGGTGAGCTCTGGAAGATGCTCCAGTTTGTCCTTTGATTTTCCATGCAACATCTGAAAGGTAGCCTGCCTTTTTTCTGCCTCAGTTTCTTACTAATAATGTGCTGAAAATAAAAGGTCACTGCTCTGCACAAGGTGCTTTTATATCTTTTTGGTATCTTTGATATCTTTTGATATCTTTTGTAAACTGGTACATACAGGAGAACCCTGTAAACAGTTCAGCAGCTATTGCCTCTCCTGCCTCCTGTGTGCTACATAGCAAAGAGAAGACATTAATTGTAGCCCTCCTGGCAAACCTTTGACAAATGAAACCATGTTTTGAAGTTCATCACCCATGAGAAAAATACATTCTTTTTCTGGGCATTATTTGTGTCCCTCCAAGGTCTTTGCATTTGTACTTGGCATATCAGAATGTAGCAGTCACCTTCTGGCCATGTCACATACACATTTATTTTAAGCATGCAGCTTATCATCAGGATAATATATGAAAATGTGACAACATGTGATCATGTGACAATGAAATAAACATTCAATATAATGACTGAACCAGCCATTTTATCTAGACTGTGTAATTAGAAACATTTCTGAGCGTGAGCTCCCCTCCCTTTGCCTGGCCTCTGGCAAAGGATTTGACATGGGGACTCCAGCATGGTGACAGCAGAGGCTATGCTTTAATCATCAGGCTGATAGTGGGAAATGTTGTCACCTGATGTCTACGTGCTCTATGAGGAGCTGCTTCCTTCAATGTGAGCTTGGGAAGAGCTGCATGGCACTGAAGTAATTGCAGCTACTCTGTATCTTCAAGCTCCTAAGAAGGTCCTTGCCTTGTATATTCAGCATAGAAGTGCTGAAGATATGAGGTAGCTGCCAATTTAATAAACTTCAGATTTAATACGCAAAAATAACTGGAATGGTGACTGGAGGGATATATGTATGGAGGTTGACTACTTGCTCTATATCCCAATGACAAGCCAGTGAACACTCCTTTCCACCACTGTGACACCATCTCTGTGTGAATGCTGAGATGTTCAGTAAGCCAAACTATTTGATTCAGTTCATCACTTTGCTGAAAGCGCACAGACAAGTGCTTAACTGAACATGCTGGGGTGGAGGATGAACTAAATACGTTTGGTACCAAGGCAGAAATCACTGCTTTATCCTTGTAATTAGTAGGTTTGTCCCTTTCCTCTACTCTCATCATCAGCCAATGAAAATCATTGCATTTGGGCTTATGTATCACTTCAGAGCTTAAAATTCTACTCTTTCATTTTCAATACACTGGAGTACCTGGTCAAGAAACAAAAGCCCATTTTATGCCCCACAGATTACTTATTTTTAAGAGTAGGGGAAGAATCCAATAACAAATGGGAACAATATCCCCTCTTTTGTCAACCAATTTTTTTCCCTTAGCTTACCTAGAGAATATTGGCTGTGGTTTGGCAAGTGTTCTGTGTAGATAAAGTGATCTTAATGAAAATAAGAAAAAAAACCCCATGCCTGTATTTTCCAGTTTAGTTTCTAGATATTATACTCAATGAAAAAAAAATCAAAAAGTTTCATCAGCTTGAAAGTACTTGCTTAATTTCTTATACAGAGGCAATTCATTAAAAGGAAATTACTGTCAGACACTGGTTGTTCTCCTCTCTTCCTTCTCTTTTTTATTCTTTACAATTGCTTAGCAGATCCAAGTTTTAGTTCCTCAAAATTCAGTTTTTGTTCATTCTCTTTTTCTCAATGTGTAAGATACCACCAGTCTTGCAGAATGAATTTTCCCACCAAAACTGCCTTCTCTCACAGTGGTCTGTGTGGCTGTTTCTGTACCCATGTAGGTATAACCAAATAGGGCCCCATTCCTACAGCCTGGCTCTCCAGGCATCCCAGGTATAAAATACCACCATTCTGTTTAGGTGGTGTTCAAAATTAAACAGGGGTAAGTTTCCACAGAAAATGGGAAAAAATCCCAGGCCTCTGTTTTTGGACTGTGGCTTTATGAGGGAGCACTTATAAAAGCCTGCTGTCATGAAATAGTTTATCATTTTTAGTAAAAATTTCTGTCCTCAAATTGGGGAATTTCCATTAGGAACCACAGAACGGGGGTTTCACAACGGTACACACATATGAGGGCTCTGCTTTTATGGTATGGATATCATCCTAGTCCCTGTTCCTTGGAAGAGAAGAGGGTATGGAAACAGCACATGCCCACTGGTGGGATTTTATCTCCTTTGCCACAACTTCTGCACCATCTCAGCAGGAGCAGGCTGGAGCTGGCCTTGGCAGCTGTGGGCATCCTTGTGGGGAGTTACCACTGAGGGCTCTGGTGAGGAAGTGGAGCCAAGGACCAGATCCTCAAAGACACTTAGGGACATATTGTCTTTTTAATCACCCACTCACTCTGAATTAAAATAGGAGCTGAGAATCTAACTGCCTTGGCAAATTGTGAATGAAGTTAGTGTCAAGGAAAGGTCAGGCGAGCTTCAGCAGTATGAGGTATAAATCTTTTGAGTTTGCTCTTCATGATACTGTGCACTAAGCATGGCTGAGATAAAACTAACCTGCACTTAGGCAGTGCTTTCCATTTTATCCCTCTTATTTTCAGTACCAGTGAAAGGACATAGAGGGAGTCTACCTGATGCAGCCCCCAAATCACATCTATAGAAAATAGACGGTAAAAACATAAAACTAGACTGCACCAGATAATACAGAGGATGGATTTAATATCAGGGTGCTTGCCTGGAATTCTAGACTGGGGACACAGAGAGAAAGGGGATGTGGGTCAGCATCTAGGTTTTGATTTGAGTTGTCACAGAAATATGGCACAAAAAATTTGCAGAGCTGGGATTCAGAGATGAATCGCTCTAAATAGTGCTTGAATCAAGTCTCAGTCAATGACTCGTCTCTAAAAAAATGAGTATGATTGAAAGATCTAGTTCCAGCCAAAATCTTATGAATGGAGAGATTTCATTGTGTCCCTTGAGGAACTCTGTTCTGAATGAGCTCTGCCTTAGACTAATTTATGGGGCCACAGTAAGATGTTCCTTTAGAGGAATATCCTTTCCTGTAAGTGGGCACTGGATCACTGATGTCCTTTGGCACATCCTCACCATGGTACCATGTGTATAAGACTTTTACAGGACTTTGGCATGCTAATAATCTTGTGCATAGGCAGGAACCATTCCTTCTCCACAAACCTGTTGCATTAAAAAAGGATACACATGACCACAGGAAAATGAGGAAGGTATAATTTTCTTTTACGAACAGTGTTAAAATGTAAAGTGTAAAATACAGATCCCATTAAGGTCTTGCAGGAATTCAGGAGGTGTTGGGATCTTCCCATATAATACACAACAATAACAAAAGTGTAGAGAAAACCAAGGAGCCATCCTATTGTATCATCTGATTATGGATAGGGGCATTTGCACATGTCATGGCTGATTTGTACTACAGACTCCCCAGTTGTCACTGGGCTCACTCCATTAATGCTTCCTAACCTGATTCCTACTTGCCAGCTCTCCTATGGGAGAATGCATATATGCTCACACTTCTCTCCACACCTCCAGATACACTTCAATTGAAGAGCAGCAAGTAACAAACCTTTGATCTACCTGCTGACTGTAGGTCTCTGTAGAAGGGGCCTAAAGACAGACTGATACAAATACCCTTGCATTATTTTCTTCAAGCCCACTAAGCTTTTGGGCAGGTAGAAAGTATCAAACACTGTCAAAGACAATTAGGAACCAATGCCACCATTTTCCTTTCACCCATACTGCTCACAGTATTCAACAGTAGTACCTTGCTCTTAAACTATTCTTCCCAGAAGAAGTTCTCACTCTGCTCTTTTGTGCCCTGAAGTGCTTCTCATTGACTTCTAGGTTCCCTTCAGCAGCATGAGAGCTACTACTCTCATGCCTCCCTTATGACAAAAGAAGCCTGGGATTCCCATGTCTGGTTTCTCTGGATGGTTTTGTAATAGCTGCTTTAGCCTGCCATGTCACTGGCGATGCCCTAAGCTGGGTCAGCCACAGCTTTGCCCAGGGCACAGGGTGCCAAGCACTCCCAGGACAGCAGCTGGGTTTATGCCTCCAGACCAAGCAAAAAATGAATGAGGGCAGAGGCAGATCAGCAGATGGGATTGCACGTGTCAGCAAGGGCCTCCTGTGAAGGCTACATAATAGCAGGTGCCAGTGAGAGGATGTTCCAGCCCACTGTGCACTCAGAAAGTAATCACTGGTGACATTTCTTCACACCATCCTCCTTCTCAGGGAGGAACTGGCAGGTTCTGAGGGGTTTGTGTGTGGGAGGCTGGCAAAAGTAGAAGTGGGGTCTGCTTCCATGCAATGAGCTAACAAGGAAGTAGGGAAAAAACAGTCCCTTTAATCTGACCGTTATAATAACTTTTAGACTAGCAACAATTTACAAGAGAGTACAGAAAGGTAAGAGTTTTCCCAGGTTCACCTTGCTGAGACTGGGGGCTTTTGCCCATTTCTCTCATTAAGGCTGCTAGGGACTACTGAGAGCAAAGGTTTAAGCATACAGAATGATACAAACTGGGGGGCATAGAAAGCCTTCCACCAGGGCCATGGCACCTGATCTGCTGAGTAACTGTCTAAAGGGCACATGAGAGAGATTTTCTCTGCAAACCTGGGTCACATGACTGACAGCATCGTAAGACCCATGGCAGCTGGTTGGTCTCTTGCTTCAATGCCTAGTGGCTTGTTGTGCAAGCATGAAAGTTTTCTACAACTCAGATACACTTGACTTCTTTTAAATGCGCTCTTGACTCTGTTGCCAGTCAAGTGACATAGCTTGACTTGTATTTTTCTTGTGAAGGCAACTGTGTGCATTTCGTTGTCTGAGAAATTTGCTGAATTGATCATTCCCATCACCAGAATCCTCTGTTTTCTGTGACATGCTGGTCATTATTGCCCCACTGGGTCTTCCCCAAGTGCCGAGATGACCATAACTTCTATCATCCTCTCAGCAGCTGAGTGGCTTAGTGATTACAAACCACATTATACTTGAAAAAGTCAGAGAAAGGTTTCAGATTATTTGGTAACACAGAGAAGAGTGGTTGTCACATTCATGCCTCACTAACTAGCATTCAATCAGCCCAAAACAAAGTGAAAATTCTCTTGGACCCCTGGGAAACAGTTATTTGTCAATACCACCTGTGGGTGACTTCAAGCTATTTTTTTACATTTTTGTCTTGGAGGGTTTTAACCTTTCACAGATGACTTCAATCCTTTGGAGACCTTCAGAAACTAGAAAAAACACACACACACACATACACACATACACACTAACACCTGTATTCATCAGCCCAAATACAAATAACTCTTCTGTGACATAACACTGACACTCATCTAGGTTTTTGCAAATATTTTCTAGCCTGGAAGATGTTGAAGTCAGACCCCCAACCCCTAGGGCGAGGAGGAAGGTCAGGGAGCTCTAACTGGTTCTCAAGACACCAGCTGCTATCAGCCTGTGTACTCTGTGCTGGGAAGGGCAGACAGTGCTCCCAGCCTTAGGAAGGTTTTCCATGGCTAGCAGACAACACTGGATGCATAGCCACTGTAACAGACAACCTCCTGGCCACTGCTCTGAGCTGACAATATTCTATATATTTATCCCAAATTGAACAAGAAAACCTGCATTTTGAAGAGACTGGCCAGAGTCTGTTTGCGTATTATTACCTTTGTTTCCTGATAAAAGTGCACTGTGTAAGGAAAAAACTAACAGGATCAGTCCCAATAAATGCAGATATCCATATACACAGGTAGTCAGCGTTTTTGTGCTTACACAATTCTGTCATTTTTTACTTGGGGGAAAAAAATAGGGACATCCTGGGCAGATTTGCAGACTACATTTATAATTCACATCAATAATAGTTCTGTTACAGCCATACAGTGTCCATTTAGGGGGACTACCCTGCCTTTTCTCCTTGCTGACTGTGTTGAGGTGTCTATAGAGCAAATTCCCAGGCAGCACCTAATCTGAAGGCTTCTTCATTGCAGTCTGATCCTCAGGGGCTGTGGTTTTCTGAACAGCCAAACACAGTCTCCTTGCATTGTCTTTAAAATATACTCAGGGATGGGGAAGCCCAAAAAATCTGGGTTACAGAAGCATTTAGTAAGAATGGCATACGCTGTGAATGAGACTAGCATTTGTATTAGTTCTGGAGGCTTTAGTAGCATCCTTCTACTTTCTGATTTTAAAATCAACTTGGGGAATTTCCTTTCTTGAGCTATTTTGGAACTTCTGCTTGTAGTTGTGATTGAAACCAAGATCTGTGAAGATGTGTGGCGGTGGTAAGCCCCTACTGATGACCACAACAAACCTCCATGCCCAAATACTCAACAGCTCATGGTAGCCTTGAACACAGCTGAGTTTTCAGCTTGGGCCATTTTGTTGGAGAAAACTAGTGTACATAAAACATAGGAATGTGAGAAATCAGCAGGCTGGATCATTCTCCTGAACCACCTAATCCAGGTTTCTATCTTTAGTGGCAAATGATGCTACTTGTTTCAGAAATAGTTACAGATCTCATGCCTTTATAAGGTTTTTCTTCCAAGCCTCTAGTTTATTAATTTTGTTTACTCTCAAGAAGAGCATATAGGAGTAGGGTGATTTAGTTTCTTTTTTAATTAAAGACTGTTTTCCTAGAAAAAGTTGGAATAATAGTACACTGGTAACAATTCCAGTTTTAACAGTACATCAGTTTCTGTCCCTGTGAGCAGAAGAGCAGAGAGTTCAAAAGAAAGATTGCTGGTAGGGAGTCAGAACATTTTTCTGGGCACCTTCTACCCTCCAAAGTAGAATCACTTAACAAACTTTTGTCTAATCCATGCAAGCTGTCATACATATGCTGCCCTTTTGCATTAGGTCTTAGCAGTGGGACTGTGAGCTTGCTGCCCTTCAGGGAAGAAAAGCCTTTTTGTGCCAGAGCCTCTGCTTTTCACACCACTCTGTTCTCTCAGCCATATACAGAAAGATCCTTACCTTAGCTGTTCTCTGTAAAGCAGCATACAGTCATGTTAAAGAATGGGGACATTCACTAAGTGTTCGTCTATTGCATTAGTCTTTTCATGCAACATAAGCAAGATGAAAAATGCTTGAATGAGCTTTTGCTCAAAGTTCTTTGTTTAATTACTCTATTTCTCCCTCTAAGGCACCTTTAAAAGATACTTTTTTGTGCTGTCTGCTAAAGAAGGTAGATGAAAACATTTCCATTAAAGACACAGCCTTTCTTCTTCGAGTGTCACCTGGGTTGCCATTCACTTTCATCTGCCACCCAAGAAGCAGCCAAGAAAAATAAAGACAAGATTTCCAATTTCCAGTAGCCAGGAAAAATATAAATGGGAAAAAAAACTCCACCACCAAACAAACTCCAAAGAGCTAGGAAAGACTGCTGTTCTTTCTTGTGCTTCTCAGCAGAAAAGAAACCTAAACCAAAACACAGACCTATACCATGGTATCACAAAAGTGGCATTGCAAATTGATTTTAGGAATTCTGCATTTGGGTGCCTTCCATGAGAAATTGGGAAATTTCTCATGGGAAGTGCATTTAATACAGTAATAAAATATCTGAACAATAACTGAAACTTTTTCAATTACTCTAAACAATGGAAATGAAAAACTACAACTGAACTGGCTTTAAGAAGAAATTAATAAGAATACATTTATGTCTTTCTGTTCTTTTTCAGTCATCTCTCTCTGATCAGTCATTTCTGAGCAGACATGAATAGCAATTGATGGGAAGCAGAAGATGCTCTTTGTCCATTAGTAAGACAAATACCGCAATGGAGGCTGAATCAGTAGATGCAGCCTTTGCTATTTCTCACCCCTTCAGACCCATAAATTGATTCCTCTCCTGACTAATTTAAGAAGTGTGGGTTTTAAGAAGAAGTACCAACTTGTTTGAATGTAGGAGGAAAGCAAGAAGTCAGTGAAGCGCAGTGGCCTGACTGACCTGTGCATGGGCTGGATGTTTTGCCTGTGAGAAGAGAAAGGATGTTTAGGGATCTTTGGAGTCTAAGACTGTAGCAGAAAGTCTTTCAGAAAAGTTGGTATATTTTCTTCCCCAAAAATTTAGAACTTAGGCTGAATATTTTAGCCAAGGAAAGGGTCTTTCTAAGAACCAAACCAAATTCTTTGGGCCCTGGAGAATGATCCAAGTCCCTTTCTCCAATGCTGACAGGAAAAGGAAAATTAGTCTGATTTGTAGTGTGCTTTTCTAAATATGCAGCACAATTACCTGGGCAGGACACAGGAAGATGCCATCATTTTTACTACATATATGAGCTACACAGAGTTTAGATGCATGCATGCAGAACAGTTAGAGGAAAAAACAAAAAAAGCCCCAAAACCCAACTGAAAAACAAACAGCAGATGCCAGGAATATCATACTTCATAACCCATTCTGTGCCTGCTAGGGTACAGAAAACTTTTCCTTCTATTGCTACAAAGGATCTGTCCTGGTCCGTTGGGCAAAAGCTTTGCTAAGAGTCACTAGGCAGATTGATTTACACACTAGATTGCAGCACATCCAGCTGGCACCTGTCTACAGTGGCAGCATTTTCTGAATAATGTCCTACAGTGTCCTAGATTTCTGATGCTTTTTCTTTTTTTTTTTTTCTTTTTTTTTTTTTTTTTTTTTTTTTTTTTTGGTGAGAATAAAGAATTTAAAACCATCATTCTCCTCAGGATGCCTGGTCTCCTCCATTTTCCTCTTTCCTGTGAAGCTTACAAAAAACAAGAGCTGGGACCCTGAAATTAGCACTTTACCCAGCAAATGGTCTAGAGAAATATTTATGATATGTGAAGCAGATGAAATGCATTTAAATGTTGAACTTAATCTTTTTTGAGCTGTAGACTTCCCTAGAGTTATGCTAGCAGTCCCCCTCCCACTAAGACTGTCCAGGGAAATTCCCTTTTTGCCTTTAGTGTCCTCCTGAATGATTATATTTCAAAGTTTCTTCAAAATAAAGAGAGATTCTGGCTCTCTCATTTCCATTTGTTTTGAAGGATCTGCTCGTCAGACAGCATCTGAACCAGAGACTGTATTACCAGGGCCTAAGTGGAGAAATCCAACTAGAAAAGTAGAGCTGGAGGAGGAGGAAAGCTGCCCATGGCTGAACTCCAGTGGGGAAGAGCAGTGGATATTGATGATTTCCTCAAGGTAAGCACAGATTTTATGCAAGTTGCTCTCCTGATGTGAAAGCTTCATGTCTATCAGGAAACATCAGATGGCTGATTTGAAACTCATTGATGAATGCTTAAATGTTAGATTCACTGAAAAGCTGTCAGGCACTGGAACAGGCTGCCCAGGGAAGTGGTGGAGTCCCCATTCCTGGAGGTATTTACAAGATGTGTAGATGAGGCACTTGGGGACACAGTTTTGTGGTGGGCTCAGCAGTATCAGGTTAAGTGTTGGATTCAATGATCTTAGAGTTATTTTCCAACCTCAATGATTCTTTGATTCTACAAAGAGTCAATTGACTGTTTTGAAAAGGAAGAGTTACTGTGTCAGTATGTTATGTATGTATAGAAAGGCTGGGTTTATGGTCCGAGGGTGGGCACACTTGATTGACTCTGCTGTTGTTGATCTCGCCATCAGCACAATTATTTTTGACCTTGCTTATTATAGCACAGGGCTTGGGGCTCAGCCAAATCAGAGCACAGCAGGTGACACAAGGACCAGGTTTCTTCCTGGCATAACAGGTACCTGAGGTCTGTGCAAGGAGAAGGTTACCAGTTTTTCAAGTGAAGAACCTGCTACTGGTTTCCTGGGAAATGTTTTTATAACCTAAGCATAACAGTCTGGAGAGTTGTGCCCTAAGCAGGCACTCTGAAGTTAGGATTTGGGCAGATTCCCTGGGGGCAGTGACATGCCCATTAACAGGTCCAGGTTGATGAGCCAGGTGCTGAGGACAAAGCTGAGGCCACTTGTCTGTGCTGCTTCTCCCAGCCACCTGTCTATATGTGAGCCTCCAGCAGGGCCAAAGTGGTAAACTTGCTGAGGAAAAATAGGTGATGTTTGTCTCTTCACAAAATGAAGGGAAGATTGAAACTGTTTTAAAAATTACTTCTGTGTCATGAAAAGTTTAACTGAACATAAAATTCTTTCACTGAAAAAAATAGCATTTCTTCAGCTGAACACCAGCTATTCAAAATGTGAAACAACTTCACACACTTCTTCCAATTTCAGGACCAAAGCTCCCGGCAGCCTGCCAAAAATAAGATTTTGAGCACCTGCTCTTAAGAAATCAAGCTCCTTTCAAATTTCTTCTTCAAGCCGGTTCCAAAAATACCTGTTTGATTGGTTTGGTATGAGTCAGAAGGGGAGTTGCAGATTTACCCAGCTCACTTGTAGTTGGCTCAGCACAGCTCCAAGCAGAGACTGACTTTCACTTTCAGTTTGGCTCTGAGCTCACTCATGCAGAAGTTAAACTTTGAGAAATCCCCAAACACAACGCCGAGACACAGTACTACAATTGGTCAAGTGTAGGATTTTCCCATTGTCTGTTTATAACTGACTACAAAGTTTCTTGGGGTTTTTTGTTGTTTTCCAAGAAACACTTAAGACTGGGGATTTTAGAGATTATTTTTATATATATGAAAAGAAATAAATATACGAGGTAAGAAAATCCATTTTACTTTATATTTGTGAGACATAATCAGTAGGGTTACTGCTGTTAGCAAAGGGGAGATGGTTTCTCGTTGCTGGGTTTCTGGAAAGCTGTGATCCAAGGTCACCATGGGTCAAACCTTACAACTCTGTAAGGAAAACCTTACAACCTTACAAACCTTTCCTCAACCTCTGTGGAAAACCTTAAAACTCTGTGCCTGGCTGTAGTTAAATATTCCTGCGTGCTCAAGAAAGTGAGGAATTGTCTCTCTAGATGCATCTGGATGTGTTTTGTCCCTTTAGACATTTATTCTTTTGCCATCCTGCAACCAGGCCTTAATTTTTGCAATGAAGCTCTGGAAGTGACACATCAGAGTCACGTTCTGAGCTGGGAAAAGGGCCAAGGGTGAAATCTGGCCTGGGCCTTACAGAACTGTGTGAACAACACTTTGAAGAGGTTGCTGGAAACTATGCTTAGGTAAGAACTGCAGGATGAGGAAATGTCAATCAGAAGAAACACATTTTTCTTTTTTCCTTAGGAAAACAGGTAGCATGAACACATAGGTTCATCCACAAGGCCAGGAAATAGTCCATGAAATCATCTAGTCTGGCTGCATGTCCACACTGGAATTTCATCTGTTTAGTCTTGGAGCGAACCTAGCCAGCAATATGTGGTTCACTGTGGTTCAAACTTTCACAATGGCTCATTAACAGCATGGTTATTTCACATTTTATTTTTCCAGTTTGCACAGCTACCTCTTCTCCTAACACCAATTTCACCTACTTCCAAGAGCCTTATCTTGCAGTTGTTTCCCCTACATAAACACATCCACACATAACCTGAGTCATCTTCTGATTTTCCTTTTACTATGTTACCCAGGCTAATATCCTTCAGATTCATTCTGCAGCACTTTCTCAAACCCTTCTGCAGTTTTTAAGGGATCTTTCTTCAGTTTCATCAAGTTTTCAAATCCTTTAAATAATACAGATACCAATGTATCAGACGTCCTTCAGTCCCACTGTTTCAAACACTTTTCTTACTTAAAATTAATCTCCTGGCTTCTGCTAATTGCTTTACATGTACCCAAATGTCACATCAAGCTTTGAGTATACAAAAGCTTCCTTACAAGTGGTTGTCTGGGTAATAAACACCTGGAAGATGCCTAAAACAAGTTACCTGTTCCAGTCTCCATCATTCACCTTAATTAAAGCAAGATATGGACCATGGACACACAGAGGACAAAAGAGCTATGCTGTTCCTTAGGAAAGCTAATGCCATGGCCCAGGGCCATGCAGACACTGGTGGACAGGTCTGTCCAGAGATGCTGTAGACCTTTGACTGCGGGAGAGGTGGGGACAGCTTTCTGATGACTCTGGAGATGCCAGGACCCCTAGAAACTTTACACCTGCAGTCTCAAGGAAACCCAAAATCACATCCTAGCAGAATAATGTTGATAAAACTCCTGTATACAGATACAGAGTGTAGAGATTGACTCACAGAATAGACAAGTCTTTTTGACCAAGAGCATTTTTAAGGGTTTGCACACAGTGGGTGCGCAGTGAGTTCAGGATTAAGGCATCCTCCTGGATCGCCCTCCTGGATGAGTTTTGTGGGGTCAGACAGTACAAGAGACTTAGAAATACAACAGTTGACTATATATATATTATTTTTTTCTGGATTATATTGTTTACTAGGAAACAGATGTAATGAGTTTGGTTAAAATCCCTCCTCCTAGCCAGAGGTGGGCAACTCAGTGAGAGACTCCATTTTGACATTAATGTAGGTAGAATTTTGCTTTTATGGCTGTAACTGATTTAAAATTAAATATCTATCCACTGATGTATGAATGTTACATGGGAAGCACCAAGACATACTTCATCCTCCCCTAGGAGCTCCTCAAGTCCCTTGGTTTTCACTGGATGCTTGAAATCTAAGCAAGTGTTATTCTTTCGCATGTCAAAAACAGCAGCATTTCCTCAGGCCACACCTTTATGGGATTAATTAATTTCCATGCCCATGTCTCTTCTTATTAATCCACCAATATATGTGGAGCAGTGGAACTACTGTGACTGCACCCCAGCCCTGGTTCCTTCAGTGCCTGGGTTTTAAAAGATCTAATTGTAGGCTGGGGGCCTGCCACTTAGTTTTCCAGTAGGGAACAACAGGAAGTGTCTGCTGCCTGGGACAAGAGAGGAGAAGAGGATGGTGTTTGAGACTGTAACAGGTCTGTGTTGCCACATAAAACCCAAACATGTGGTCCTGTCTGCAGTACGCCAGGACCTTCCATTGGCTTGGGTAGCCTACAGACACCTGTACCTGCCCTGAATGGAAGAAAGGACATTCACCTCTGCAAGCTGTGGGTCCCTCCATGGCTGCAAATCCTCAAGCGAACTGGGCTGAGACCAACTCGGGATCATGCACCTTCCAGTCTGCCCTCCTTCATGCAGGGTTAAGAAGTGCAGATATATTTTCTATCTCATTGACACCTGGTTCCCATACGAGGTAACACTCAAATCTTCAGGGATCTCAAAGAGAGCAGAGTCAGAGCAACACAGTGTGAAGCACACCTCCGAGGCTTCCCCTTCATCAGCCAGCTGCAGCTTTGTCTGCTTGTTGTCTGCCTAGCTCACTTTTCCTCTGCAGGGCAGGTGACGGAGTGACATGTGGAATGAAAAACACGAATGATGCTCCAGTAACCCCCTTCTCTCGTGCAACAAGAGCACACCCACTGCTTCCTCCCCAGCCCTTGCTTGCTGTGGCAGCTGAGTGCTAGCAGGGAGCTCAGGACTGTCGAGAGCTGCTAAGGTTTTGCTGCTTTGGTTGACATTTAACTATTAACCAGTTTTGTGGAGACTGAAGGGAAAGGTGCTGTTTGTGGGAGGTGATGTGTGGAAAGGAGAAAGAGTGGGAGTAGCATATGTCATGCAGTAAGAGCTATCTGAGCATGTTTACCCATTTTGACCTTGGCTGTCTTAAGGACAGAGCTCTTCTGGGTCTCTTACAGCCATGTGAGGCTACAGGCACCCATACTGGGCTAAACCTGGGAGCTAAGTATTCCTGGGCCTGGTTAGCAGGAGATTGCCTGACAGTAGAGGCACTGTATAACTGTGTGACTGAACTTAAAATCCCTGTCAAATGTGAGATCACAGGCAGGGAGTGGGAGGAAAACCTCTGGTTCCACTCTTGCTGGTTGGCAAAATAGTCCATACAGACTGACATCGTGGCACAATTCAAAGCTGATTTCCAAACAAACCTGGAGATGCTTCACCCTGATGACATGAGACTTGCCTGGCTCTCCTAGCTTCAATAAACACCAAAGACTCCCTGTCAGGGAATGTGCACTGCTCAAGGCACACCTGAGCAAGGGAAGGATGAGTGTTACATGGTTCAACTCAGCCCTGGGGCTTCTCATAGCATTGAGATGGCCCTGCAGCCCATTGTCTTTCCTGATCTCAAAGATGCCCATTGCCACTGTTATAAGTAAGTTGCACAAGGACATACCAAGTGCCTTTGTATTGGGGTAACAACAGGATTCAGCTCTCATCTGCTTTTCATTCACCCATAAATCTCAGTATTACTCCATGGGAGGATGCTGAGGAGGACAACAAAGAGGACAAACAAAATTTTCTCTGGGCATGCATGAAATCATGTGGGACTGGAAGTAATGTGGAAAGGGAAAATGCCAAACTTTCCTAAGCCTGAAACATTTAGTCTGGCTTTGCTCTGGCTTTAGCTTGGAGTCCCACCTAGGTGAGGTTGGGGCACTGGAGTGGGTCTATGCAGATTAGCAATGTCCTTCCATGGCTGGAATGTGGAGAAGGGAGCTAAAGAGACCAGAGCTGCTCTGCTGTCACGGCTGGGCCCTGCCCAAACCCTGGGCTCAGGGCAGAGGGTGGCTCTTCACAATGTCCTCACCTGATGACTGGGGAGATGCTAAACACTGGCCATGGCAATACTGGCACAAGCCTGGTTCTGTGGTGACCTGGCATGGGGCAATCCACATTTTTGCTGTCTAAGGCTATTACCCTTCCAAGCAAAGGAGACCTTATCCAAGCTGCATGCTGGGGATGTCCAGCTTATGCCAGTTTCCAGATGGCATCAAGAGGCTGCTGGCAAGGGCTGGCTGGCCTGGGCTGAGCTGTGCTGCGCTGGGAACACCTGAGCCATTTCTGAGAAGGACAATCCTGTTTGAGTAATGAGGAAAGTCCTTGACAGCAACATGTTTGCTAGCAGAGCAGGTGCCCTGGTGAGTCCAAGGAGACCTCTGGGGCTGCCTCATGCTGCAGAGGATGGGAGGGTCCTGNCAGCAGCAGACAGGATGTTAGCTATCATGGGTGTTAATTAGCCTGACACGTGACGCTCCTGATTTCCATCAGTGCATCTTTCAGTTTGAGGCTCTCTCTTCTCAGACCCAGTTTTTAACAGGGTCACAGCACTGAAGACCCCATTCCTCTGAAGTCTTCTCTAGGTGCAACTTTTTTTAAATTTTAATGAAGAATCCTGTATTCTACAAGCATCCCATGAGCCCCACTGGCCATTCATGGAGTTTGTCCAGAGGTCTGCAGTGCTGATGGACTCAGCTAAATCCTAGGCAACATTGCATATGCTGCTGCATGTTCCTTGTGGCACATAGATAGGAATAGCTGTGTGTACGCAGAAAGGTCATGAAAACCTTTTCTGGTTCGTCTCAGAGTTTCATTTAGAAGTAAAATGAAATTATTAGCTGTTTAGAGATAAGTTGGTTATGACTGAGGCTTGGACACATAATAAAAGTTTTACTGTTTTAAAAAAGATGTGTTGGTGGAAGATTCTGCCCTGCGTGGAACAGCTGTTCAGGTCAGCATCTGTGAGGGCAGCTGGTTGTGACTTGTCACTGGCACCTCATGAGCACTCTGCTCCTACCAGTCTGCAGGTGAAACAGAGCAAGTAAGTGCTCCCAAATTTATCTCCAGTGGGAAGTCTCCAGATTATTTCAAGCCCCATCATGCAGCACTGTAATACAGAAATAGCAGAACTGGTACCAGAGCACCCATCAACCTTAGCTGCTGTTTATAACTTCCAGACAGGGAACGGTGTTTAGCGGGAATAAGGCAGTAACTCCTGAAGACCCTACAGTCTTTTTAAAGCTGCATGAATGCTTCTATGGTTCACTGCAACTTGGACACCTCTGGTCACACAGCTGTGTGGGCTCTGCAGGCCATCCTGCTATGTCCCTGGGTGGGACACACTCCCAATTCACCCCACTGAAGTCATGTGATCAGAGCCCACTGGGACTCGTCATGGAGTCACAGATATGTTTGTGGCAACATCAGCCAGTGTCGGAGAATATTGTTTCAAAACATATTTACTTCCCATGTTTTTGGAGTTTATTGAATACATTTGGGTTGCAGCTTTTATGAAATTTTAATTTATCAAAAGTACAATGAGGAATCACACAGGCCAAGTCTCTACCAAGAGCAATGATGTTTTCCCCACTGAGAAGCTTTTTAGTTTGGGTGATATTTTCAGTGTTACTTTTTTCCAATACAAATGTAACTTTTCCAAAGAAAGCAGACACGTTCTATAATAATGTCAGCCAGCCTCTGAGTTTCTCAGCAGTATAATTTTCCAAAGAAAGCAGACACGTTCTATAATAATGTCAGCCAGCCTCTGAGTTTCTCAACAGTACAATTTCTATTAATTGCTTTGAACCAACCCACATGAGAAGCTGGATACATTATTCTGTGTTTACAAATAGGTCTGTTTTCACAAAACTCTTTCTCAAGGAAATTGCTCTTAATTCATATGAAGTACTTTCACTTATTACTTGTATTATAAAAAAAGAGGGATCCTGTATGGATCAGAGTCCTGTTATGCTAAAAGTTAATAAAGAGACAAATCATACTCTGAAAAAGCCATCTTTTGGGTTTGCTCCAGGTCTCTGCAGTCCCTGGTTGTCTTATACTTACCTCCAAATTAATCAGCCCCATCACTGTTCTTAACTTCTCCTTTCCTCACCATATCCTTATCCTTATGAGGAAAGACAGCATTATTAACCCTGTGTTACTGATGGGGACTTCTGGTACAGAAGTGAAATGTCATGCTGAAGGTTGTCTGAACCAGAGGATGCCCACTCTTCCCCAAAAAGGCAGCACCCTGCCTACTATGCTTCAATTCAGGTGGTCCTGCGATAGTATTACATTTTTGTTCATTAGTTTCCCATTGGTCAGTCTATGAAAGAAAACTCACAGTACTGTTAGCAGCTGGTTACACAAGGGAGCTAAAACATTTAGCTAGTATAAGCACACAAAGGGTGAAAAATGGAAGTTAGTAGAAGTGAATGAAGAGAAAAAGTGAAGGGCAGGAGCAGTATGGCTGTCAAGGAGTCATGGGAGGGTATGAAAAGGAAGTCAAAGCTTCAAGCTGACCCATAAAACTCTGTGGTGTTACCAGCAACCTCGCCGATTTCACCTTCAGAGATCGTGTTTTGCAGTAACCTTCACCTGACTCATTGACACCTGCCCACTTCAGTTCTGTGGCCAGCCAGAAACCCTCCTACCTCCCTTAACCACAGCCTTCCATGCAAGGGTCTCTGCTGTCAGCCTCCAGGCTCTGCACGACTCAGCCCCTCTGCATCTCTGTAGAGATTTGCCTGAGCTTTCTTAGCTTGCCATAGTGAGAATAAAAAGGCAAATAAATGAGGTTGCATGATGACAGAAATCAGATCTTCAGTTTTGGGACAGGATCCAGCATCTCTGTAGGAGAGTTCAGCACATGCTGTTCCTCCCTGCTTAGACCTGGCTGCCTGGGCAGGAAAAGGAACCAGGGTAGCACAGAAAAGACCACACAGAGCCCAGTGTGTGGGCCCAGTGTATCCCACTCCTTGTTCCTACAGTGTGAAGAACCCCCCAAAAGAAAGGAAGTGCAGTGCTAGCTTCATTATCAGGTTGGAAATCAAGAGAGTCATTAGTTAAATGACTTTCCCAAATGTCACACTAAGGGCTGCAGATAAGACTTGCTTCACTCTCATGAAAGCCTGTAGAGTGCTGTCTTCAGCACACTGCTCCTCTCAGCCCCTGCAATTGCATTTGCAGTCAGGGCAAGTGTTGGTCTGGGTTCACTGACATCTCCAACATGACATCAGTGGAAAACTCAGTGAGAAACCTGTGGGGTAGGAATCCTGTCCCCATGAATATTTGAAAAGGATGCACGTTAATTCATGTCCTCCCTGTCAGAAGCGGGCAATGAAGTTAGCACCGAATGAGCAATATGCAAACTCAGCCTCAGAGTTACACAAGATGTCTGCTACAAATTAAACATCAACTCTCAGAAAATATCCTCTAGACATCCCAAGGAATAGGTTTTTTTAGGGTCTCTGTTATGGAGGCTGTTTCCTTTAAAGCAAAAGGTTTGCCTTACTTAAGTTTACACTACTATGAAGTGTAATAGAGGCTTTTCCTTTTACGCTTCTACAGGTGCAGGGGCTTTAGACCATGTCTGCAGACAGCAAGTCTGGAATGTTGCCCAAGATGGCAGCATTTTTTGATGCACAAGTGACATTTTTCATTTTAAGGCTGATTAGATTGTGCTGATCACAGACACTTAAAAATCACTTTCCATAGGGCTGTGTGGGCCTTCGCCATTGCTTCATGTCACAGTGAAGCCACCAGTGGTTTGGTCACAAGGCTGTGAGGTCTCGAGGAGGGACTGTGCATGCAGCACAAAAGAAGCTGGTTCCGACCTGACTTTCACAACTCTCTTCTTCACCTCAGAGGTTTTGTGTATTTATTGACTCCAATGTATTCAGTAGAAATTATACTTCATTTTGTAAGATAAGCTGATTCAAGGCCTTGATGGCCATTAGTGCTGGGATGCAGGTGCTGATGAAAAAGCTGGGCCTGTGTCCAGGCTACAGGGATTAGCACAACTCAAGAGGTAGGCTAAGCAGGCAGCCACCCACAGGAGCAAAGAGTGAAAACCATCACATCTCTCCTGCCCACACTGCCTGGAGAGCGATGTTGAGGCAAGGCTCAAGGCAAAGGGAGGTGGCAGATACTGCTGAACCACGGCTTGGAGGAGCAAAATTAGGTGCTGGCATGAGCTGCAAATTAGCTGATGGCACCAGCAAGAATGTGGATTAGACCACTGAGAATGCTCTGCAGGAGCTCTTAGTAAATGCTGCCTCCTGCAGAAATGAGAGGGAGGGCCCATACTAAGCATGAAGTAAGGATGAGGCACTGGGACAACTTTCCTGCCCAGCACACTCTGTTCTCATCGACAGATGTCCAAAAACCAAAGCCAGAGGCTGAAGCATGGAGGAACTCAGGGCTGGACAAGAGGCAAAACTGCCCCTCCAGCTGATCAGCCCCATCACCAGCTAACATAGGGATGCTGCTGTCTCCTTCCTATAGTGACATTGAGAGCCCCTTTTTCCTGCAGGCATCTGGAGTTTGTAGCTATTGTGGGAAGGAGGGTAGGGTGGGGTGTTTGATAGTATTTTTCACTTGTAACACCTACCAAATTATAGCACCAATGAAAACAGAGCAGTGAGTCCTAGGCACTCGTTCAGTATTTGAGTTCCTCCTGTCCTCCTGGGCTGTAGGATGATTCTGGGCTCTGAGATGGAGCCGTATGGCAAGCCAGGAGGTGTTCACTTCACAGACTTCAATCAGGAATGTTTCCAGCAATAGAAAAATGTGTTAAACTCAGCCATTCTCGCGGTCTGACGGCTCCTGATATTCATGTCAAGAAATGAATGCAAAAAAATGTTCTCTCTCTGAAGAGAGAGATAACTACCGAATAATTAATGAGTAAGTGCCACACAGCACAACTTGCCCCCTTCCCCATGCAAGGAGTGCTCAAGGCCTCGTATTTTTGAAAGATGAAGACCCAAGATACTGGTGCCCTTTCTGCCTTTTCCCTGGATGATTTTTTGGTAACACATAACGAGCCCACTTGCAACACCACCATGCCCAGTTAGCAGTTCTCTTTGACTAACTGCAATGGATTTATTCGAGGGGAAATCATTCAAGGGGAAATTCGAGGGCATTGTGGTGAAATAGCTGCAGTTCACATAACAGTGCTCTGTTTATTGGAAACAGTTTAATCAAGGAAGGGGGCACTGCCACGAACATCAGCAGGTATTTCCCACTGGCTTGTGCAGGTAAGTCATGACCTGTAGTAAAATTAGGCAGCAAATGCTATCATAACCAGCTCTTCTGCCTGTTTTGGAGGCTTTGCTATTCAAAAGAAAGAAAAATAGGAGGAAAACGAAGAAGCAGAATGCACCAATGAGTAACTGCCAATGGGGACTTCTCAACAGCACTAGCAGAAACTAATATGAATAAAGAGCCAGCACTGGCAGCCCTTGGCATGGGGTAGGAGAGATGGAGGGAAGAGGCTTATGAGCAGCTGGGTGCAATGCCAGGAAGTGCAGTTCCTACCACCTCTCCTGTCCATCCCATCTACACCAGCAGCCCCCACTGCAGCCACGACTCTGCCAGCTCAGCCACCCCAGGTACCACGGGTACACTCCCACACCTGCGACTTGCCTGGGATCCTCTAGTGCAGGACACTGACTGCAGAGCTACATGCCACATACATGGGCAAGCCAAGGTGTATCACCTTGCTTCTGGGTGTCAAACACTTGTGCAGCCACTCAATGTACATACCTGGCTGAAGGCAACCATGGCTTGCTCAAACCTTTGCTGAATAAGAGCGATGGTGCTGAACACTGGCGGGAAGGAACAGTCTTGAGAGGCTGAAAAAACAAGAATAAGTTTGTTATCAGTTTCCATCCCACAGCAAAGCTCTCACAAAAGTGAGGGATTTGAGCATTTATAGGAGTCATTGCTACAAAATGTGTATGGGAGGAGAATATGTATTTGTGCTCTTAACTCCTGGATATTGTCAAATTTCCCCTCAAGTGTGAAGGCTCCAAGCCCTGCAGTGGTCAGCACAACAACTGCTGTCACACAGGGCCAGCTCAGCTCAGGGGCACTGGCCAAGGCTGGTGCACAGCCACAGCACTGTGAGCAAGGACCTGGGGCCACCAGCCAAGGCATCTCAGCAGGTGTCTGCCCACCTTGAGGCAACCTCGGCACCAGTGTCTGCACAGGGGCTGCTCAACCCAAGCTCCTTTTATGGGCAGTGGGGACACATGGACACTTGCAGGGCACCATTCTTCCCTCTCCGCTTCTGCAGCAGGCTTGGGAGAACAGGAGCCATGTCCTTTCCTGACTGTAAAACACCCTTGGACCAACAGGGTTGGATACAGACCTCCACACTCTGTAATGGAGGGTGAGAGGAGGCTGCTCTCAGTGAGCCCAGCATGCAGAGGCAACCAAGCTGGCTTCAATTAGAGCTGGGTAAGATGCCTCCTCCAAATCCACAGGGAAGCTCCCTGCCTCTTAAAAATTTAAAATCCCTGCAATCTGTGCTTCAGGACAGCAGGTTCTGTGTGGCTGACCGCCATCTGAGCACGAGTATGAGTGCTAAGGAATGAAGCTATTTTAGGAACAAGTAACATAACAGAGGAGCATCAGAGGCAAGAAATGGCTCCTTGTTGCCAAGTGCTGACATGAGGCCAATAAAGGGCAGGTTACTGCCCTTTTGGGAGGATGCCTGTCTTATTAAAGTTGTAGTTACAGTATTTTTTTGACATACTTGAAAAGCAGGGTGATATATTTACAGAGAACTTTCTGAACATTTGGCCTTATTAACTGAGTGGAAAATGAATGATTAAAAACACCATCTGCTTTTTATTGAACTTTGTTTCAAATTCATCAGAATTTCATCAGCTTTAATCTCTAACTCTCCATTTTTACTGCTGAAAGTATGTTAACAGCATACCACCCCATGCAGTATACAAATGGCAAACAAGCCCTGCTGGTGGTGTCTGCAGATCTTCTCTACCACAATCTCACCAAGTCAGTGCAAACCAGCCCAGCACCAAGGCAGGCACCTGCACCACATGGAGCAGAGCTGGAGGCATCATCTGCTCCCTGAAGGTGTCTGAGATCTGAGAAGTGTGACGGGGAGCCCAGCTAGCTGAGGCCATCCCATGGTGCCATGGCCCATGTAAGCCAAGTAAATGCAGCTTCCCAGAGGAGATGAGTGATGTTCCCCGTTATTATCAGCAGAAAAAAAAGTAAAGCAGCAGCAGGAGAAGTCACCTTGCTTTGGGAAAAGTGCCAGCATGCATGGCCATGGAGCTGCAGCAGCACTGCGCTGGGATACTAGAAAACCACTTTCTCCTAGGAACAGTGAAAGACAGGAGAGATTTGTATATTTACTCCTGATTTATACCAGTTTGACACTGGTATATTTATCCCAGTGGCCTGTCTGTATGTGGGACATCGTGTGACATGAGTAGGTGACACTGCTTCACACCTGCAGAGGAGCTGGTTTCTGAAGGCAGTGTTTGTTTCCATGCCTGTACAATCATGGCCCTTTTTGTTGCCTACCTTTGACAAATACCTAAATATATGCAATCTGAACTCAAAGAAATGAACATGGAAATTGCTAATTATGTACATGTGTCTGTTATCAGAGAAGCAAGTCTTTTCTAAGTATTGACTCATTATTACCAGGAGTTCTTCTGCAGTCTGCTGCTCAACAAAAGGTCAGTATGTGACAAAGCTTTTGTTGCTCTCACAGCAGTCACTGCTGAGCTCATGGAGTTAAACGTGTTTTGGAGAAAGGTTATCCTCCTAAGATCATCCTAAAATGATGTAGGGTGTTGTCTTTGTGCTTGAGCACACTGGGCTGGAGGAAGTCCTCTAGCTCCAATTAAAATATCATATGCATGTAAAGCATGGTCTATTCATCATAGGTTTTGCAGTATCAGGATAAAACACCAGCCTAGTGATAAAGCAACAGAAATAGCTGCACCGTCCAGGAGAAATGAGGATGAACTCTAACCCAGGCAGAGGCCCATTTTCTCCTCAGCTTACTCCCTTGTATCCTGAGCTCTGACCACACCAGCTTATAACACTGTCAGTGCTCGCTGTCATCCTGCCTCCATTTAAACCCACAAGTACTGCTCAGTGCAGACTCCCAAACAAGGTGCCCTTGGGAGGGCAGACACCAGTTTCTTAATCTGGTGTGCAACACTCGAGAGATTGGCCAGGACTCTTTTCTGAACCCACCTAGGTCCAGCCAAAAGGAACTTTCTGTGCAGAGCAGACAAGGAATGCTCAGGGAAATGCAACCCTCCCAGCATCACTCAGAGTGGGCATGGGGGTTACAGCTGGTGGCAGCAGAATGCTCAGGGTGCCTGGATTGATGTGTCACAGGACAGCAAGGAAAGACCACTGCACTGTAGGGAAGAATGGTTTTGTTCCTCTCCCCAGATCAGTGTATTTCTGTTACTACTATTCTTATATTAACTCCATTCTAGAGTTGCCACAATTTCATCTACCAAATGCATATAGACAAGATTAAATAAGCTGTATATTTCAAGTGATATATGTATACACATGCACACTTTGACACAAATGAAAATATTAGACCTGATGTTCCTCCTCTCGCTTCCAATACAAGGGACTTATTATTTGATTTATTGAACAAGATATTGTTGTGTCATGAAGAAAAACTTTATTGCCCAGTGTTGCTGCTATTTTGGTGGAAAAAAACTACATGTGATTTTTACTCAACACTGCGGCAGGTGCAGAGAGGACAAATTAACTTTGCCCTGTATTCCAAGACCTGGGAGAATTTGAACACAGTTATGTCAGTATTCACCATCAATTACATCATACTTTCTCCCTTCAGGGGTTTTCCTCCACTTACCAGAAATCTTTTTTTGCTTAACAGGATATCGCAGTTTTAGCCACAAGTTCAGCTCCAGCCCTTCTTACTCCTGCCTGTAACCTGTTCTCATTCTGAGGCATGAAGTAAATAATGCAAGGATGGCATCTGCAGATGGCAGAATTTCAGGAGCATTCACTCACTGGGAGACATTTGCTCCAGGAAATCACCTACATGCACCATGCAAGGGCTTCACCCCAGGCAAGGGCTTCATGCCAGGCACCCACAAGGAGATCTGCCTGAAGACTCGACCGTAACCAGAAAAACAGCAGGGAAAGTCTAAAAAGTGTTCCAGTGCCCTGCACGTTGTGGTGGGATATAGGTTACTGAGGGTGCTGAACAACCCTTGCACCAAATTATTTTCTTTTTGAAACTGGCACAAAAATCCAATCTCCTTTATTATCTCAAAGCACTCCACCAAAAACCCTGAAAATCCAGAGTTCAGTCATCCTTCCTCAGATGAGATAACCACAGCCTGATGGTTTACAGGCGCAAATGCATTGCTTATCTTCACTCATTCAGAAAGCCTTTCAAAGTGTGTATACAGGGACATGATTTTGCCATCTGAAGAGATTTTTGGGTGCCCAGATTCTTCAGCAAGTAACAGCCAGCACTAGCTGAAAACCAATGCCATCTCTAAAACCTTGGACTTCTGTTTCTTCATGATTTTCAGAAATGCCCCCACCTCTACTAACATATTTCTATAATCTTTAAGGAAAAACGAAAAGGCTCTTTACCTTCTACCACACTAGGTGAGAGTCCTTGTGAAAACAGCAAAGTCATGTCCTTCTTCTCCTGAAAGAATCCATCAATGGCAGGAACACTGAACGTGAACATCAGTTCACTTTAAGTCATCACTTGCGCCAAAGCCCACAAGACACCAAAAGCAGAAGAAGAGAGGAGAGCCCAGAGGATTTCCAGGAGGTGTGGTGGCAGATAAACCTGCTTTTCCTTGACCAGGTTTTCCCAGGGAACACAATGAAATTCCCAGGGACTTTCCTTTCCCCAGTCATGTTATGTACATGCACATGCATATGCACAAGGCACAGGAGGCTGGGACAGGGGCAGTTGTGACCACCCCAGCATATCAGACTGCCAAAAAGGGGAGGAAAAGAGGCTCCTGAGAGCAATGAGTACTTTAAATGACCTTTTTCCTGAACCTCTTCCCAATTTTTCCTCTCACCTGAGGTCACTAGCAAGGAGGTGACAAGAAGTATAGGGATGCCATCCAAACACTCTTCAAGGCATTGCTTTTGCTCCACTGCCAAACCAAACCACCTGCAGATGCTTCTGGTTTCATGGCTCAGGATGTGCTTGTGTGAGCCAATGCTGCTTATCCTGAGGCAGGGCTCTGCTCCCACTGGGAGCATCCCTGGACACTACTGCCTTGAAGAGGGCAGGGGTTGAGCATGGCAGTGCTACTTGGCATTGACCAAAGAGGGTTCAGGGCTGGCTTTAACAATTTATGTGTGATATTATGATTTATACTGATTTTAGATAATTATGCTGCAGTGCCAGGGAGCACTCTCAAGTGCTTCTAATCTATTAATGCAGGCAAACCCTGAATGGGGCTTTGGCCATTTTTGCAGCCGGTCCCACTAGCTGACATTTCTGTGAGTATTTCCCAGTGGCACACAGATGGGTGGCATTGTCTGTCTCCTTTGTCCTTCATGGACCGGGGAACCTCTGCACCCTCTGGGATCTGTTGGGTGCTCTGCTGCCTCACTGCCCCCAGCAGTATCCACGAGAGCTGCCCCACAAATGTTTCCTTAGGAGTTTGTTTGGCTCAGTCAAGCAGGCTGGGAAGGAACTTACAAATAAATGCAAGAGGAGGATTTCTGGTCTTTGTTGTATCAGTGTGGGTAAAGCAGTCCCTCTGAAATGAGCAGCAGCACTCAATTTAAACTAGCTATCCCAAGGTGTGGGTCCAGGTTGTGGGTCCAGGCTTATATAGAATAAACCAGACTGGAATTTGCCTTGATCTGGTCTACAGTAAAACTCTTCCCCAAGGCTACTTTGTGCCACTATCATCACTCAAGTCAGTGGAGTTACTCTGGATTTCTAACAACACAGCAATAAACAGATTTTTATCTAAATAGGTTTAAAAGCTGACAGCCTGACTATGGGAACTGATGAGATTTGCTTTATTGACTGTGCAATCAGTGTGATTTAGAGTCTCCACAGGGGCCTTGCTGAAGGCTCTCCAAGACCCAGCTGTGACAAATCCCCCCACAATTTCTGCTGGGCACTGCTGCTGGAGACAGCGGCTGTGGTTCTGGGACCTTGCTCCTCCCTGCCGTCTTCCCACCCTCCCGATTCTGCCTTCCTGGTGTCCTGACCTCCCACGGGGCCAGTTATTTGTCTGGCATCACACCCCTGCCTTCCAAGGTAATAAATTACTGCGGGAAGCAGCTTTGCACTGGACCTCATTAACCGCAAACACTGCTGTCCCTTTTCCTGCCGCACCATGCAAGCCAGACATCCATGACTATCGGCAGCAGATACGCATTTCTCAAGCTCCCAGGAGGAACCACAGGTCTGTGGCAGATGGTGCAGCAGGCTGATGGATGCACAGGGCTGGGGAAGCTAGTCACCTTCCTTGCCTCTTGGGATCACGTCCCAGCACAGCCTGGCCCTCCTTGTGGTGCTCCGTTCCTGTGCCATTGCAAGGGGTTTGTGGATGTTGTTAATATCGAAAAAAGTGGGAGGTAAGCTGAAGAGCTTTTTTTGGTACTGTCTTATTCCATTTTCAGAGGCCACTGTTATTCTGAAAAAGCATCAGGCTTAAGCAAAATAGATCGACAAACCTGAAAGTGAAGTGTCAAAGTGGAACAAAATGGATCTATCCCCGTGCTATGGGTGCAAGTACTGGGGCTGTGTTCTGTCTAAAGAAAATAGCAATCTTTTTCCAATCTATATTGAAAGGTTACTTTTTAATAAAGCTAAGTAAAAATTGATCTTGGGGCCATCAGCATCCCAATATTCTCTGCTAAACAATCACCTACCCTTTTATTTTTATTTCTTGCCTACTTTCTCACCAGAAACACCAAAAAAAGTGGTTAAAAGAAAGAAATGGGAAGAAGAGAGAGGAAAATATGCATATATTAAATTTTCCCTTTTTTACAATGTTTCTATAGACAACTTTGAAAAAATGTAACTATTATTTGTTTCTCTTTTTTCCTCTTAACTCCTTTTTGGTTTTGGTTTGTTTTTTTAATGTAAACCCCTTCTTATTGGAAAAAAGTCCATTTCTGCTAGCAGCCCTTGTTCTGAGGAGCAGGAGGAACAATGGAAAACCAGATCAGTTGTCATGTAAAATGACAAACTTATATTTGGAAGCATTGAAGCTACCAGTTATGATGCAAGCATCTCTGTGTAAGGGAACCATGCAGAGAGCCCTTCATTTTTTGCAGAAAAGTCTATTTGTCAGCGCTGACAATGTCATGAAGAAATGTCACTTTTCCGTGCAGAGATTCAGTCCCCGGCAATATTCTTTTTGTTTCCTAGCCAGCACCTCGCTCCTGTCTGAGGTCAGACTAAATGATGTAACACTCCCTTCTGGCCTCGCAATCGATGGGCTGGTGGCCGGGGCTTCTCTCCCTGCTGACAGGAGCACTTGCTGCAGCTGAGACCCCCCCGGGGACCAGGCTTTGGTCCTGGGCTCACACGACACTTGCCAGGTGCTGTGGGACGGTGTTCACAGCATGCACTAACGTGAAACATGTCTCTTACAAAGATGTTAAACCTCTCCCTGCGAAAAGCAACAACAACAACAACAACTAAATCTTAAACTCTTCTCCTCACATAGATATAGCCAAGAAACTCGCCAGTTTTATTTTAACCAACGTTCATTTACCCGTGGCTGAAGGTTTTATTTTGTTTGTTCCGTTTGTCAAGATTCTCCTGCCCTAAGACGGTGCCAGAGCAGTCTGACAGTGCAGTGATACCGTCAAGCAGTCTCTTTAAATTCCATTTCTGGCAAGAAGGGAGGATATGCACGTCGACCTGGCCCCCTGCTCATCTGACCCTGACTCCACCCGGCTGCCGTGGTCCCTTTCTCGGGATGAGCAGAGCTCTGCGGTGCGGGGCAGAGACCACAAACCCGCGGAGCCCAGCAGTCCGGGACCGGCCCAGTGCCCTGGGAGCGCATCTCCAGTGCGCGGGAATTCTTGGTCTTTGCTTGTCACCAGATTCAGGACCAGGCTCAGATCCCCGGCAGATCCTCAGCTATCTCTATGCCCAAGTCACCCGCGGCAGCAGCAGCCGCATCCCCTCTCACACCCGGGGATGCCCCGCNGGCCGGAGCAGCGCTGGGACCGGGGCCGGGGCCGGGTCCGCCTCGGGCGCGGAGCCGGAGCGAGTGAGCGGAGACCCCGGCGCCGGCCGCCCCCGGCCCTCCCTCCCCGCCGAGGGAGGAGCCGCTCCCTCCAGCAGCAAACCCCGGGGGTCCGCCGGGATGCCGAGCGGGCCGCGGGCAGCGCTTGCCGGGGGAGGAGAGGCAAAAATCAATAGGCGCAGGGAGAAATGAAGTGAGAAGTGACTTACAAAGAGAAAACCCTTCACGGGTTCTTCACAGCCAACCTTTCACAGCCGAGCCCTCCCTGCCAGGATTATTACTGAGGCAGCGTAGAAGGTACGAATGTAACACCGTAGGGTGTCAGACATAATGAGCACCAGTGCTGGGAAACTTGCAGTCCAAATTTGCGTCCATCCGGCATGAAGGAATGAGGGATGGGACCAAGTGGCATAAAGCATAGGGTCTGTGTCACCACTGGCCTGGATGTAAAGACTCTGTAATGCCCTCATCATCCATACAAGTGTCCGCTTAGGTCTGGAAAACACATTCTCATCGGCGTCCTGGGCACAGGTATGGAGAATCATCCTTTTAATTCCAGTAAGAATGGTACCGAGCTCTTAAGAAACTGAGATTTACTCTCTACTACTTAACGTTCTCCATCTTCTTATTGAAATCTAAGTGACCCAAGTGCTGGGAAGCTTTATCACTTCAAAGTGGATTATTTCTTCTACAGACTTGCCTGTACTTAACCATCATAATTCACAAGTGACCTGCTCTCACTGGGTTGTGCCGCTTGGCAGCGAAAGTTGCAGGATTTGTTTCAAGTAATGATGAATTGTCTCCAGATGGGACACTTGCTCTTGCAGTCTGGATTATGGTATTTTCACTAGGAAAAAAAAGCATAGGAACTGCTCTTTCCCATGAGAAGTACAAATGTCCTGTCAAATATGGGCTGGTTAATAAGAACTCCAGTTTGTCCTTGAGGAGGGGGAGGGATGAATTATCATGTCCCTGACTGCCCACAAGGCACTCCTTAGGGAAAAAAAAACAAACAAAACAGCAAAATATGGCACATTTCAGAACCACTCAGACACCTTGAAAGGACAGGTAGATACAGATCCCCACATTAAGTTGCTTCAAATGACAGCAGCTCTGCCTCTGCTTGTGTAGAGCCAGCTGCTGCCAATCAGCCACCTGGTTCTGCCAGCATTTCCCCCCTTTTCCTGGCTCTGTGTGATCCAGGGATTTCTGGAGGGCTTTTTGGTTTGTTTGGGTTTTTTCCTCTTGTATTTTTTCAGCTTTATTACTGAGAACATCACTTGTATCAAATACTAACAAAACTTCATTCCAAGCTCCTGAGTCCGCTCTGTGACATCCTCTGGCAGCCTGCAAAAAATCAGCAGGGAAGTTACATGAGATTTGGCACCATCAGTGCAACTATTGTGAAGGCTCAGTTAGGCCCTCCAGGACATGAATGCAGGCCAGATTTGCAGGAAGTTGCAATATGTTCCCGGACAGCGTGATCAGTAGTGATTGATTTCTACATTTACAAACGTGTTTATTACTTTACATTAGCTTAAATTGGACAGATAAGAGACTACCAGAGAAGTGAGAAAGGCCATTGCTTTGCTGTTCAGATCAGAAATGTTTTCTGTATTGCTGCAAGGGGAAGAAATTGTTTCTGAGCTCACACAGGCCAGGACCTTTTGGAATGTAAAATACTGGCTAATTTAAAGGTGATAACCGAAGACTACAGTGAGAGAAATCAGAATTGCAAACATGGTCATGTTATTTTTACAATTCATATTTCTTTAGATGCTTTCACTGAAAAAAGAAATCGTTTTATCTGCACAAAGCCTCATATGTTTTAGCAGAGTAAAATTAACTGGGATGCCTAATTAAAACAGGCAGTCACCAATTAAGATAATGAAAAATTTCTATTTGAAATTCAAAAGAGACCAAGAAGTTAAAGAGACACTTATCCAAGAGCTTAGCAGGTTTTCATTTGCGGATACTTAAGGAAAAAAAAAAGAGGTGAAGACGCATTCTGGAACACAGCCCAGTAAAATCAGAGAGGAGTCTGTGAGCTCCTGTGATGCTTCATTACCAAAGTGCCTGCTGCTTGCCAGCCCGTTTGCTTTTGCACTCCATCTGCCACGTCTTGTACATACTGAGGCCCAGGCTCTGCTACCATCACTTGTGCTGACAGTTCCCCTCAGGTGTCCCCAACAGCACTGCCCGACCACCTGAACACTGCAGGACCTGTGCCAGCACCCGGGTTTTCCTTGGGACTGGGGTGGCATTTCACTGACATTCATTCATCACTGCTTTTTCTCACTCCTGGAAGCTTTATGCAATACAGTAGCAATATTGTTGTTGTTGCTGGTTTTATTATTATTATTAACAATAATAACAATAACAATAATAACAATAATAATTAGTTCAAATAATTGATGTCAATTCTCCAACCTGAAGTTTCTTTCACATTTATTTACACCATCTGAAGCTGACTCAGTCGTCTCTGCCTGCTGTTACTAAGCCAATCATCTCAAAGGAGAACACGTTCAGGAGCCTGTAAATTTGTATATGCATGGAAGTGTGGTGGGTTAACCTTGGCTGGCTGCCAGATGCCCACCCAGATGCTTTCTCATTTTCCCTCCTGAGCAGAATAGGGGGACAAAAGCAGATTTACAAGAAAACTTTGTGAGTCTTCCCAATCACCCTTTGGCTCTCGAGCTGGTGAATCATGGATGGGAACCAGGGAGCCTTGGGTGACGTGTATTGCCAATGGTGCATCATCCTGGTAGCCATGGCCACCTGCTGTTCTTTGACGTGCAGCAATCCCACAACATAGGGATCCTCCAGGAGGCTGGGCAAGGCAAGCAGGTGTTTCAACTTCTCTGAATCAATGGCAACTGCATCAAAAGCCCATCACTGCTTTTTGGGGTCTCTCTCTTGAGACAGTCTATGCCAAGGATACATGAGACCTCTGAGTTGGCCACAACGGTGTACTTTTGCCATTTGTCTCCTGTTAAGCTCACCTCAGCCCCCAATAGAGACAGCTTTTGGGATCTCCCTGCCAATCCAGAAATCCAGATGGGTTCCTCTCTGATGTGCTATAACGTACGTTAGGGTACACTGTGCACCAGTGTCTAGCAATGCTTTAGACTTCTGTGGATCCAGTGTGCCAGGCTATCAAATCCACACAGCCCAGTAAAGCTGGTCATCCCTTTCCTCCTCCTGATCAAAGAGAGTGACCCTCTATTTTAGGCTGGAGACCCTTGCAGTGGCACACCAAAAGTCCCTTCACCAAAATCAAGAGAGGCACTCTTAATCCTCTTCTACACCAGGGAGACTGCTGGTTGCCTTCCACCATCTCAATAGCAGCTGAACTGACAGCAGTCATGGATGGCCCTCCTTATCATCTCTCTTCCCAGTCAATTTGTGCACATGGGCTCCTACCTCGAAGGAGGGTCACCATCCCACTTCCTCCTGAGGTTACTCAGGAGGAACCGGAGAGTGGCACATAGCATGTCTGGGTGCTCCTGACAGCTAAGGCCCTGACCAGTGGGGATGGGGAGAGAGACAGGTTTTCTGCAAAAAGAATGAGTGGGATGCTCTCTCCACAGCTGGTATATTCAAGCCTGGTCAGTCTATCATCTCCAAGTAGATGGAATATAATGCTGGTGAATTTCAGACAACCCTTCTGCACTTGCTCATGTACAGTGGCCATCTGCATCTTTGGAGACATGGTTGTCATCCAGGTCATTGTAGAAGACTTTCCAGCACTGCTCATAGTCTCACAGATTGGATGCCCTCTTCAGTGGTAGCAGCAGCAATCTGCTTGCCTGGCTGGTGGCTGTAGTTCAGCATATTTTGAAGTCTGCCCAAGTTTCGGGGCTGGTCATTTTTCTCACTTCCTCTTCTTGCTTCCTTGCTGAAGGACCAGCTGCCTCCTTCCTCCTCCTGCTCCTATACTAATTGCTGGTATGGACACACTGACCTCTGCATCCAGTGATTCTTTTTGACTGCTAAGGTAATTACTGTAGTTGGGGCTTGGGTCCCTACCTTATCCATGGTGTTGTCAGATGTGGTTTAGATCCCTGTCTCAATCATGTTCCCCTAATGGTGCTGAAGGGAGGCTCAAGAAGCACAAGGAAAGACTCAGCATAGTGCCAAGAGCTGCTGGGTTTCACTGGAGCAGGCAAGACACCCTTCCATCCAGTGCCAGTTCAATGGGATTACACGCCTGTAGAGGTGCAACATCACAGGCCATGGGAAGTGATAGCCCCACCAGGCACCCACCCAAATCCTCCCACACACCATGCAGGCACCCAGGGATCAGTGTCCTAAAGCCTTGTCACCTCACCGGCAAACTGGTTCCTCATAACACCAGACCAAAAGTAGTTTCTATGCAGATGACAAAAAGATGACATTAGTCAAGCAGCTTAAATAAAGATGTGGTGAGGACCTCTGGAGAGGAAGGCAGACACAAAAGTCCTGGAGGGGAAGAGAGGAATGCGATCCCTCAGCTCTCCACAGGACAGCCCTCCTGGCACAGGAGCAGTGCCCGTGCCAAGGCCAAGTGCAGGGCTGCTGCTGCTTTTATCAGAATGCTTCCAGGCACAGCAAAACACAGAGATAAGCGCTGCAGCAAAGACAGGAGCTGAAAGCAGCCACTGCAGAGCCCGAGGCTCTGTTACACTGTAAGTCAAGCAAGCCCTATGAGCCACACAGAAGCCTTCCAATTGTCAGCTACTGCAGCTATAGTATGCCCAGATCAAAACTGGCTTTATCTTGTGCCCAAGAGAAAGGACTTGTGGGCTGTTCTTGGCTAGCTCCCAGACATCCACCTGGATGCTTTCTCACCCGCCCTCCTCAACTGGACAGGGGAGAAAAGAAGATTAAAAAACGCCTAATGGGTCAAAGACAGTTCAATAAAAAAAGCAAAGACTGTGCATAAGACCAAAGCAAAAAGAAGGGAATTCATTCCCTGCTTCCCATCAGCAGGCAGATATCCAACTACACCCTGGGAAGGAGAGCCTCAGCATGCATAATGGGGGCTTGGGAAGACAAACACCATAATCCTTCTTTCCACGGGCTTCTGCTAAAAGAGATGTGCAGCCTCTCTTTGTGAGCAGTTTGCTCTGTGGGTTGGATCAGAGGGCTGGAAATGTGATCTGCTGAGCCCTTGGCAGGGACCGTGCAGTGAAGGAGTGTCTTCCTTCATGTGTATGCTGGGGGCAGGGGTGTGCCTCTGCAGCTCAGAAGGTCTCTGCTGGAAGGAAATTTGGCAACTGAGAGTAATTGACTCTTGCATTGGGCCACATAAACACTTTACACCTGGGGAAATGTTCACTGCAGAGCTGGTGGCCAGCACCTTGTAGTGTGGGTGAGGCAACCTCTGTGCCTATGTTGGTTTGTTCAGCTCTCCAGTTGCTCTTGAGGGACTCTTCTGGTGTTTATTTCCAAGTCCAGAGCTAACGTCATCCCCAGATGGACTTTTCTGTTCAGGTCAGCTACCAAAGTGAAGGTGTGTCATGGATCATACCCAGAGCTGCTGTGCACGGATCAGGCACAGCAAGTGATTTGGTTCTGCATATGCCAGGATGTTCCACACAACATCTGCTCAGGAACTGTATCTTGAAGGGTTTGTACACTGGAAAAGAGGCACATCTGCATCCTTTTCTTTTTTCCAGCCCTGACTGGCAAGAGTTGCTTGCAAAAGCAGCCAGTCCCATGCCCCATGGTCTGGAGGGAAACAGGCATCAGGCAGCATCGGATGAGGCAGAATTTGTCCCCTGAGGCCAAAGAGCACCAGAGGAGTTGCTGGTGGATCCTGAGCAGTGAGACAGCAGGAATGCATTCCTTCTGGAAACATTGCTACAAGTGCATTGCATAATGCTTGCTGAGCTCTCCCTCCAGGTCTCCATGAGGAGAAAATGTTAGTGTTTTATGCACGCAGCTACTTAGCTGGGGACTGGGGTAGGAGCAGTGTCAAGGGTCTGTGCTGGGAGCTCTGCTTTTGGGAAAGCAGCCAGAGATGCTGGAGGAAATGAATCACCAGTGGCAGCTCTGGGACTGCAGACTAAATGAGTTTAATGCAGTGTGCAAAGAGAACAAGGCTGCTCCCTGCCCAGGGCTTGGTAACAAGTCCACAATAATCTGTGCCTTTTGAGGTACAACATGCATTTTTCAGGTAGCTGTTGAGTGTTTCATTTGGTTTTATACAGCATGCTCTACATGTAATTGGGGTTTGAGTCTGTGTATTTGATTTCAGAAGTTAAGCAGTAGAAAGAAGGGGGTGTCTTGTCATTTCCACTGGGCTGTGGGACTAGATTTCCACATTAACAATGTTCTTAGACATATTTTCAAAGCACCCAGGAGCTTGAGCTGTTCTGAAAATTTCCCCAGGATGTTTTTTTGCAGCCCATGTGGGATACAAATTTTTTGAAAGATTTGCTCCAGAGAACAACTTCCGGTTTTCAGTGGTTTAATTTTGCCACATCCTTCTTCTTCATGACTGTTGCAGGAAGATTTCTATGACAACCACAAACAAAAAAGCCAGAAATCCAGCATCCTGCCAATCTGTGTGCTGAAGCCTCTGCTTCACGCTCACAAAGTGTGCTGGAGCTGTGGAGCACAATTTCTCTCACCTTCAGCTGAGTCACCTCACAATGGTGACAGAAAGCTAAAATACCAAATTCTGAGAAGAAGGAGACAAGGGCTACTTACTGGAACATCCAAAAAGATGCTTGAATATGGGCAGTATAAGGTATTCTTTTCTCCAATCTCACTCAAAGGACAGACTGAAACAGCTCTGCTGAACTTTTTGAAAGCTGAGGTGTGGCTTGGAAACATTCAGCAAGTGCAGTTCAAAAGCCCTGAAACCCACAATCACGGTGTGGACTAAGCAGAGGACATGTGGATTTGTCAGGGGCACTGGACAAGATGATCTTCAAAGGTCCCTTCCTACCCAAACCATTCTGAGTCTGTTCTCGTACTGCGGACTGTGTAGCATGACCCTAAGTTTTGGTTCCTCACCTTAAAAGCCTGACCAGATTTTCCAAAGGGTCGACACCATTGGGGTTTAGCAGAGGAGGGTGTCACTAGTGCAGGGTGTGCAAT
>VZTT01035117.1:64054-100685 GCA_013400855.1 Buphagus erythrorhynchus | reverse complement strand
TTAGGGTTTTTTGGGTTTTTTTTATAACACTTGCAGGTTTCTTTGCAAACCTTCCTTTCCTTAAAGCACATTTTTCTGACACAAACCCATTACTAATCTTCGTGCAATCATGAACTTGACCAATAATTGTTGTTTCTTGTCAGCTCCAGCCATTTTTGTACATGTTGTATAGACAATTGTGCCTTTTTGGAGTTTTATGTTTAGAAACCTGTACAGATTGTTGAATATATATATATAAATATATATATATAAAATATGTATATTAAAACCAGGTAGTTGCTTGTGTTTAGTAAGTAAACATCCTATGTCAGATAAATAAAGGATTAAATTATATGTTGCACTGTTAAATGTAAATTTTTATGGCTGTGGGACAAAGTTTCTGTGTACAGATCTAGTATGTAAAACTCCATATTTATTGTATCCATATTAGTCTTGGAAAAGGGTCTGTCCATCTTTCTTGTGTAAGACGGTAGCTTTACACTTCAAAGAGAAATACAGTATCTGTGTTACAAAATATTACAGTAAAATTTTGTTTACTGACTTTACCATTGCTTATGTTGTGCCTTTTTGATGCAGTCCTGTAGCTAGAGAGGCCCTTGACTCGTTCCTTTAAGTGCCCTTCCAGCTGATTCAGCTTGAAAGGATCTGGTGGTCGTAAAAGCCCCTGTGGTTTCACCTGCCATGGGAGAGAGAGTAACTCATCAGGCTTTACTTGAGTATAATCTTCCATTTCAAAACATCTGGCAATTGCAGAGTGAGGAGGGAGTCCCTCAGCTTTCCGTAGAGCAAGCATCCATCCACCTCGTGGTTTTTTCCTAACTAAAATTTGAAGACTTGCCTGAGGGAAAATGGCAAAAGAGTCAAGATGAAATACTTTTTATTTGTAATCTTGAACTATAAAACCACTTTTTACTGACATTAAAATGTTGTTACACAAGAAAGGAATAATTCTTTGTGTGTTAATTGCAAAATCCGCCATCCAGTTGGTGAAAATGCCACTGCCATAATGAGGATTTGGCATTACTGATTACCATCAACCTCTTATGAGACTGTGTTTCAGGAGTCTTCATTTACAGGTAGACAAAGCTATTTTCTCCCTAAATACAACTTTGTCTTATTCATGCAGGGAAAGAAGAAGGGACTAGAGGTTTTACACATACAGTTAAATAACGTGCCATTTAGCAACAAACCTGTCATACTGTGCATACAGAACATGGATGGATCTCAGAAAATGAAATTTAACACTCCTCTGTTTGCACGTAGTGAAAACAATGTAAAATTATGACTGAATTGAGGCCTTCTCACAATGGCAGGAGACACATCTGACAAGTTACAGGGCTGCACATTCCTAGAGGTTTCAAATTGACTTGGGATTCATGCTGTAATTTTTAAGTAGAGTTGGTTTCCTGATGTGTCCGTTTATCACATTGTTACAGAAGTTTTTATAACCCCTTTAATAGCAAAATTCCAGTAGGAAACTCGAAGATGTAAATTAAAAGCATGATCACCTTTATGGAATTAACAAGGATGAGCACATATAAAACCACTGGAAGAAAAGGATGGGAAGCAAATCTGGAAAAAAAATGGGAGTGAACTTGAATGTGAGCTGGGCTGCATTGTTCACAGATTAACTCCTGTATCCATCTCAAGGAAGTAATTCATACCTTGCACTGCTCATATTCAAAAGCAGCACTATCCTAGATCCATTTTTAACTTTACCCTGGCTTTTGTAAAGTACTCACATTGTACTCATTACATTATTCCATTACGGCGTGTTGTAAAACTGTAGGCGATGTTGAATGAGCTTTATTAACTTCCAGAAAGAGCACTTCAGTACCAGAAAGCCATTTCTATTAGTCGTGATTATCAGGCAATTGTACTAATCTAGCAATTAGACACACACACTAGAAAGGGGAAATTACTCCTGTCTCTGACATGAATGTGCAGAGCCTCACTGAGGGCACCTGAGCCACCAAGCACTCTCAACTCACACTGAGCTTAATGAGAGTTAAGAGTCCTCGGGGAGGGCTCCCTGCAGTGCTGGACTTCAAATTTGTGAGTGTCTTACGTGCAACCCCCATGTGAAGTGTCACTGTGCATTTGTATGTTCTTTTTATAAGTGTAGTAGTGGTGTCAACATGTCTTGTACCATTATAATTTATACCTATGTGAACTTACCCCAACCAGCCAAAGCTAAAACCAAAACATTGCTGTGTTACACATGCTTTGAGAGCCTGAAGCTTTTTCAGGTAGAATCAGGTGACAGTTTGCAGTTGATGAACTCAAGAAATTTTGCATTAGTTTTAGCTCCTTTGAAATGAACACCTACCAGCAAACTAGAACTATGATAATTAATTTGAGCTTATTTGTCGAAAGCATGACCAAAAAAAGATGACAGAATCAGATAGCTTTACAGCAAAGTAAAACTAGCTCCAAAATTTTGAATAGCATCACAAATTATTACCAATTCCCTTAGTTTTATAAGGCAGCAGTGGGTAAGGAATTGCCTGTTGCACATGCCCCTAAGTCCTGATTTTACTAAACTCCAGAGATTTACTGTATACACATCTTAAATATTTACTTGACAAGCAATTTGTGGTGTGCTCATATTCTGCTCAGAATTAATTCCAGGAAGTCTCCAGCTTAACAGAAAATTCAGCCTGGTGAATCAGGTGATCTACATCTGTCTTTTCTATTCTAGGTATTTTGAAGACATCAAGGGCAAGAGATGGAAGCATATCTTGAAGAGTAAGAGTGACATGACAACAGATATGTCATAAAGAGGAGTGTTGAGATGTGTCATTTGGTAAGTTCATATCAGGACAATAGGGAGAAAGGACCGAGAGAGTGGGTACTGACTCAGCTGTGAGGCCCAGAAGATGGGAGTTGCTTCTGGGGAAGTAAAGCTGCAGGTCAAGAGATCTGAGGACTAATACTGAATCATCACTTACCCAGGCAAAGCAGATAAGCCACCTTTGAAGCAGGAGCTCTACTATTAGCAGATATATCTAATGTTCACATCAAGGTTGGAGGAAATCACAGTTTTCTAGAAGACTGTGGTCCTGAATATTACACTGTTTCCCTTCCCTCTAGGATGTTTCCAAATGGATATTCCTTGAGTTGCCTCTACAGCTTGTGCAACAAGAGGAAGAAACAAATTAGGAGTGTGACCAGACCTGAGAGAAGGTTAAACTCCTCTGTTTATACTTCTCCTCTATTACTGCCTGTAACCAACATCTATAAATATGTCAGCACACACGGGTGTCCTGCATGAGCGCAAGCCTGTGACTTCTGCATTAGCAATTACATTTTCATTCTGAATTCATACCTTTTGTTTTAAATTACATTGTATCTTTTATTGTCTTGTCCAGAGTCATCAGTGATGAGGAAATCACATTCCCCTTGCCACAAGGATCCTTCTTTCAGAGCAGTAGCAGACATCTCAGAGACCTGCCAGTGCAAGATTAGGCTGCTCTTCAGATGGTGTGAATTATCACAGCTGAGTTGGAGTAAATAACACTGGGCTGTTTACTCAGGGATCAGTTTTTAACGACTCTGTCAGACACCCTCTGGCAAATCCAGCACAGCTGTTTAAACATTAAGAGGCCAGAACAAGTGTTGATCCTCAGTGTACCCAGGCACACTCTGGCATCTTCTCACAACCTATTTCATCAAGAGGGTGCAAGCAGGTGCCAGCTAAAGGCTGGGTAAAATACAGCCAGAGTACAGACATGGCACAGTCAGCTTCTGTGGGACCCCTGCAGATGCTTCCCTGTGATCTGCCAAAGGCTCTCACTAGAAAAAGAAACAGTGGCCAGTGGCCTGTGGCTCTTTCAATTTAGACCTTACTTGGTATCTCATTGCAATACATATTGGTTGGTGATGTGGGTCCCTGATTTTGGAGGCAGCATGTCCATATAATAACAATAATAATGGGTTTGGAACATGAACTCTTATTAAATGTGTCTGTGTTTCCTGTTGGGGCTTTAATAAGCTACAGCATGGCCTACCTGTCACTTCTTAGGTCAAGAACTAAGCCAGAGTTCACTAAAACATGTTCAATGTACCTGGCCTCAGATCTCTTGACCTGTAGCATTACATCCCCAGATGCAGCTCCCAACTTCTGGACCACAGCTGAAATAAAGTAAACTTTGTAGGTGCAGGGATGCTCTGCCCTGCTTTGGTTACTGCTGCTGTACACACCTTTGTCCCTTTCTTTCTCAAGTAATTTGCTGAGGTTCAGGTTGCTGTAAATTATGCCCTGAGGCTAGAGCAGCCCATAGTTGGTCCATATCAGCCAGTCCCCTGCCAGAAAGTCTGACAGCAGTGTATTGCATACAAATTCAAGTGCCCCTCATATGCATTTCATCTCAGACAACCTACTAGGCTGAACACAGTATGGCCCACTTAAAGCCAGAGATGCACCATGAAACAGACATAGCATGCCTTACACTTAGCTAAACATTCTGTATGGTTTCTTAACAGATTTATCTCGCCTTGAGTTTTCTGACGTGTGGTTAAACAATATAAAATTAATTTGTCACTATATAACTTACTCCAGAAGTCTTCATTTTTTGCAAGATAATCCACACTAAGCTTTTATAAACACTACAGTTTAAACCTGTAAACTGCCCTTCAAACGTGTGTTTAACATCGGGACAGTTTAATCAAAACAAAATAAAAAATCCACAGTTTCAGCATGAGTGACTTGCCAAGAGCCATGGAAACCAAACAATCCACAAGTGAGAGTGCTCACTCGGGGTACCTTCAGCTGACTTATCTGATGGGCCACTGCTTCAGTTGCTTTGGAAAGATCCTCTGAGACCAGTATGACCATCTCATAGCAGGGAATCCTTCCCTTGCTTTCCTGGTTTTCCATGGGAGAAGAAAGTGTCACCCATCTTAGGTGACTTCTGGCTAGTCTCTAATTGTGAATGTTACATTATGAATGACTAAAGAAAACATGGCTAGAATTGTCTTAGGGAAATTTCTGTTCCCTGTAAGGAGTCTCAGCACCTACAGATGGTCTTTTTAAATGATACCTAAAACACCAAAGACTTAACACCATTTCTGGCTTATATCTTTGAGCATAAGACCCCTGTCTTAGGTCTAGAGACTGGACTGCTGATTCTGTTACTGACTTAGAATGAAAACAAGCTATTATAAAGTACTTCAGATTGATTATTAGGTAATTTTATATGGGATGTTTGTGGGTGGATGAGCATACTGCTCTATGCTGTACACAAGGGTGTAACAGCCTGTAATTCATTGATTTGATGATCATGTTTCATTCCAGGAATGTTAAATCAAAAAAAAAAAAAAAGGTGTTGTTGCCATTTATGTTTGTACATTTCTCCTCTTTATCAGTATAAAGACAGACTACTCAAAATGTTAGGAGGTGACTGGTGATTTTCAGATATTCCATGAGATCTAAGGAAACCATGCTAGCTGAAAGATGGCAAGGCTTTACATTCCTATGGGTCAGTCATGGAAACAAAACTTAGAGTTCTAAGATGAGTCAATTAGCTAGGCATGCTTAGTTTTCTTTGGTAATTGTAGGCTTGTTTTCCCCAATAAGGTCAAATGTTAAGGCTTGTTTGGTTTTTGTGGCTGTGCTCTTTAGTGTATTTGAAATCCATTACCATTCGTGAGGCATTTGTGCTGGAAATGGGCCAGCTGAAGGCTGTTTGTAAAGTCAAATGCCCCCAGCATTTCCTCTTTTTGTTGAGTTTAGGCAGTTACAACATCCCTTTGGGCTTCAGAAGTTCCATTTGCGGGTCATTCAGGACTAAGTTGTTTTGGTGT
Source organism: Buphagus erythrorhynchus (assembly GCA_013400855.1). Taxonomy (NCBI): domain Eukaryota; kingdom Metazoa; phylum Chordata; class Aves; order Passeriformes; family Sturnidae; genus Buphagus; species Buphagus erythrorhynchus. Next base: position 94,880 of record VZTT01035117.1, on the reverse strand, counting down.
TGGTACCTAAATACATTAGGGTTGGATTCCTCCTCCTGAGAAAGAGAGCATGTGACACATGTGACAGTTCCATAAGCTCTCCATTAAAATCACTGACCACTAAGAGCCGTTTGCCACCCCTCATCTTCCTGCTCCAGATCTAGGTATGGAAGTGAGTTCAGAGCCCACCTGTTGGCACAGGACTCATCCCCATTGCAGCCCCACTTTCATGAGGGGCTTTTTACAGGGTGCCTGTGGAAGGCAAGAGGGATCCCTGGATATGAACATCCCTGTTTCATGAGGGACACAGCACAGAGGGAGCATCACCAAAAACATCCACCCACCTCCCAGGAGCACAAGGACAAGGTGCACCAGTAGGGATTTTGCTCAGTGCTGGGCCCATGCAGGAGCAGATTTTGAAAAAGAAGTTTGTCATCATTGCAGAGGGGTTGGAATAGATGACCTTTAAAAGGTCCCTTCCAACTTAAACATGATTCTATGAACAGGACCTAACCAGACCTGAAGCACTTGAGTGGAAAGCCATAATCTTGAGACTTAACCCATCCCATCTCTTATGAGCAAGGCAAATCAAGTCAAAATGAAGGATTAAAAGGCATCTTTTGACAGAAATTTTTGACTAATCAGGAGGAATTTTAACAAGAAGTCAAAATTCCTTGTTTGAACAGAAAATTACTACATCTCCTGATTCCACTAATTCTCAAACATATCCCAGCCTGAGCAGCTGCCCTTCTGGCACCCAGCTGTCCTGCACAGGATCTAACAAGGTAGTATCCTTCAGGAACACTATGTCCAGAGTGATCATACCCTTTGTACAACCCAATCACAAGGGCTTCATCCTGAGCACATGAGCATGAGGAGGAGGAGATGGTGCTGTCCATTTCTTCTACACTCAGCTACCGACACTGCAATGGTGGCAGTCTCTGCCACCAAGAGGTGACAGGGAAGATGCAGTCACCATCCTCTAGCACAGCACCAGCCCCCTCCTCTATCAGCCAGGGACTACACAGCAAGGGAGGTGATGTCCCTCAGGTCCCTGGGTGAAAGGGCACCTCCATTAGTTACACCTCCTTCCCAGGAGGCTGCTCCAAGCTCCTGTGCTCTGGCCAGGCCAGCTGCAGGCACCTGCTGGCAGAAACGAGGCCAGGAGAGAAGAAAGAAGGAAAGATAAACCAAGCTGCAAGACAGAGCAAGCCAGGGAGAGCATGGTGTTGTAGCCAGGCTGTTGGGCTCTTTGGGCACAGGAAGGCAGCTCTTGTATTTCAGACCTGTTACCCAGTGTTAGGTGTGTCCCTGGTTTGCAAAAACAGTCTAGGTGCCAGAACAGAAGCAAATGTTGAAACAGTGCCTCTTTGCAAAACAGAAGTCGTGTTTTCATCTGGACACCAGACAGTTTTGCTCCACCAAAAAATCAAGTGGGTGGTTCAGAAACCATTTTTGACACTTAGAGGTTTAAATTGTGTTTCTCTTTTTGTTTATTCCCATACCTGTAATGACCTGTGACGCTTTTCTTATTTACAGTGTTTCAGTGCAAGAGCTCACACAGCTAATGCTGATTAATTCTGCTGGACTGGGCAACTGGCTCCCCTGTGGATATCCTGTTTTCCTGTGAATCATCACTCCTTCTTGAGACATCCTCCAACTCAGATCAAAGGTCCCAAATGTATTAGATATGAAGACATCAGACAGCTCAAACAGATTAGAAAAGACACACACAAAGAAATGTGTCCCAGCTTCTCCCTCCTGTCCTGCTGAAAACTGGCACAGTGAACACAATCCTAAGCACTTGTCATAAAAAGTAGAAAGACAAAAAGAAGAAAAACTGAGAGAGACTTTAGGCAGGCAGTTTGCCCAGAGACTTCTGCAAATTCCCCTTTCTAGGTATTTGCACTTTTGTACTTACCTTGTTCTCCCTTGCAGTTGGGAACTCCTCAGGCTAGATCCTCATCTGATAGAAAATGACATCTGTGAGCTTCAGCAAGACCTGTACCAACTGCATCAGCAGAGGACTTGGGACTATCCCTTTAAGCACTGAGCCTTGCCTACAAACACAAAAATTAAAGGAACATGAACATCTGTGGTCTGTTTTTTTTCAAGTTTATGTAGTCTGCTGCGTCCTCAGTGGTCTTACTCAATTTTCCATGTAGCTACATGAACAACTGAAAGGATCCTATACTAGTGAAATGCCAAAACCTGAGGTCATGAGGTCAAACTAGATTATCTTAATAGTCTCTTCTCCCCTTGCAATCTTCATACACAGGTTTTATCTGATAAAGGAGTTAAAGTCTTTATTTCAGCAACGTTTGATCTAGAAGATTACACAAATAATTAGTCTTTTAAGCTTCTGTGCTTTTTTTAAAGTAGAATTTTAAACTCTCCTTTTAATGGATGCCTTTTAATCCTAATGTTTAAGTGTAAGAGCCATGCTTGATCTAAGACGACAGACAATGTGTTTGGATAGTCAGAAGGCCATTTTTATGGGAGTGTTTGAACAATGCATTGTGTTTTTTTCAACAAGCTCTTCCTCCAATCAGTGGAAAAAGCTGACTGAGGGACCAGAGGACAGTCTTTTGCTGTCATTAAGCACATATCAAAGGAAGATAGGATGTGCTGCTCTTACATCTTTGAGATGTAAGACTGGACTGTGCCAGGCTTTTTTTTTAGTCTCAGACTTCTAACTCTCCTTGTATCTTTCTGCACTTGGAGGGGAAAAAAAACCCTTTTAACCATATGCTCTGTGAATACTTACTTGAAGGCAGTGGAGGAAAGAATATCCAGCAGGAATACACTCTGCAAACACTTAGTAAAATCATCAGAGCTGCATATTCTTAATCAATGAGGTCTTGGCAAAATAAAGGGTGGTGGTTTTTATCCAGACTGTAGTTTGTCCAAGTTCCTGGGTGGGGTTCAGCTGTTTATGTTTTCTTTGAGGAAAAATGTCCTCAAGGTCTGATGCTGAGTTGTTCTTTGGCTGCAAAAAAAACCCCAATGTAGGAGTATTGGCATATGGCAGGATTGTGGAGAGGCATGTGAACTGAGCCTAGAGTTTGCCCCTTGATGCAGCTCAGGCAGCCATCAGGGCCACTGCAACCACCCAAAGGAGGTGGGACTGGGTTTGAAGGAATGAGAGCCAAATGACGTGAAAAATATTAACCTTCGGCATAGAGACAGAAACCTCACTGCCCATTCCTGAGGAGAAATGGATAATCTTTTTTATTTTCAGTATCAGTGGAATTTCTCTTGTTTTTGTGACCTTCCCCCTTTAATTGGACCCGTGTATGCAATACACATATACTTAGAAATGCACTGGAAATAGTGATGGATAACATCCTTTTCCAACATTTGAAAGAGGAGGGAGGCAATTGTTGGTATGTCCAATCTGGGAAGCAGTAGGAACACCACAGCATATGCTTGAAATTTTGCTAAGCATGTAGGACATTAAGCCAGATCCTTCACCTCCCCCAGATTCCTCCCTGCCAGTTCATCTGGGGCAATGATGCAGGAGCTGGGAACTGCTGGCTTTTTACCCAGTGCTATCTTGTTCCTCAGACTCTTACCTCCTCCTACTGGGGACCATTTACTGAGCACACCTTGTGTTCTGTATGTGCACAGTAACAATTTCATCAGGCCCATCAAATCATAGAATGCCTCGGGTTGGAAGGGACCTTAAAGATCATCTCATTCCAACCCCTCCTGCCATGTGCTCCCTGACCAGACAGTAAAGCTGTCAGAATAATGATGATTCCAAACCATCACTTCCCAGGGGGGAAGTGGAGCTGGAGGTTGTGTGTGTCTCACTAGCAATTATCTTGTGACTTTCTGGCACAGCATAAAAAAGAGAGCTGAAGAAGGAGTTGGAATTTGATGCTTTGGAAGGTGATGTGAAATACTTTTCAAATATTTGTTTGGGCCAGAAAATTAAGACAAAGAAGATAAAGCCTGGCCTCAGCATTGTCACAAGCAATCTCCTACTGCCTTCGGGAAGGCCAGGATTTCACTCATGAATTTTTAAGGCTGGCACAGAGACAGTATCTTACAACAGAGCATGGGCATTTCTGGCACTGTGGGGATTGCTGTTTAATGACACCGGAAAGTGATTTTTTTTTTACATTTTTTTTAACCTGGCATTGCTCCTTCGAGCAAATTAAAGTCTGATACATTCACATTTCTATGTGTCATTAACCCAGACACCTACTGCAGGGCCTAAAGCTTGTGGCTGCTGGAGAGATTAAATCCTACTAATGCACTTTTCCTAACACACTGAGGGAATCTGGAGTCTCTCCTTTTGAAGCTGACTTGCTATTTTGACTAATTGCTTCTGGTAACAGTTAATAGCATTTTGCAAAGACACTTCATCTGCTGACAGCAGATTGATGTAAGGAAGGGACACAGTTCACATTTCCAAGGGAAGCATTGGGAAATCCATTACCAGCTTCATTAATCTGTTAATAATAAAATTAAAGTACAAATAAAATGTGACAAATTGAGTTCTGTTGTGAAAGTCACTTTAACAGGAGGCTCTGAATAAAGGTCAAAACAGACTCTGATTTCTGCTGTGTTCTAATAGTAGAATCAGAGGAGAGTATTGTAGAAACACTGTAATTAATCTGGCAATACTGTAATTGTCCCCAAATGATACAGAGTTTGAGGAGTGATTTTTTTTTCCTTTTTCCTTGAGAACATTTACAAAACCTGGAACATTAAGCTCTGTCACACAACATTTAAGTGCTAATCCAATTTCACAGGAAGCTTTCAACAATGTAGGGATGGTAGAGAGGTTTACTCTCACTGCTTGCCTTCTTGTGGCTGCTACACCAGTCAAAACTCAAGTTTACCCAGCACAAGGGCAAAAGAGAGAAGAAAAGCCCTGCAGGTGTAGATCTTCTAACAGCTGTCAAGGAAATTAGCCTGACATTGGAAACAGGCTTTACCAGTCAATAAGCCAGATTAGACATCCCTTTTCTGGCAAGGATGCCATTGGCTTGCCAACCTTGTTTAAAATTAAAATTATTTTACTTTTAGGGTTATCCCCCAAGCCTATTGGTACCCCCTGCATCTGCCTTCCTAGCCATAATCTAGGTTAGCAGGATATCTTAACCTAGACTCTACTCTTAAATAATCCTCCTGCTAGGATCTTCAGCTAATACTGCAGAAAAAAAGCTGCTAAGACTGAGACAGATTCCAGTCTCTCCAAGGCACAGTGTGAACAGGTCCTGTACAAAAATACCCAATTTATCAAATTTCTTCTTATTACTGTTGACCAATTGCCCCAAAAGCAGTCAGTCACACAGCATAATTTGGAGACACAGCTGCAGTGAATGGAGGAAAGTTTTCCTGCAGCCTGGCAGAGCAGCCTCTGCTGGGAGCACCTGAACCAAAGGCATGCTATTAAAGAACCCAGCCAGCCAAGCAAATACATAAACATGCTAATGTGAAGTGTTTGAAGAGAATGGCTCATTAAGTCAAGCAGAATAACAATACAGAAAATGAATAGTTCTATTTTAAAAATCGGCAGGAGGAAAAGGAGAAAGTTGTTCTTTTGTTTTATGCAAGCCAAAAGGACTCTGTAGAGCCTCCTCTTCTTCAGTCATGTCAGGGATAATCCAGATACTGAAGAGACCAGGTTTCCAGTTTGAGAAGCACCATATGGAGTCAGCTGTGTCAGGAAAGATGCAAGGGGAGGGGGAGGAGAAAGAATAAGGGAAGGAGAACACCACTGTTACCTGGTCTCATAGAAGATGTGAACAGCGTGGTGAGGAATTGCCCCAAAGTTGATGGGCTGAGAGTCTGGGTAAGCCAAGAAGCCTGAAGCCAATGCCTGTCAGTCTGAAAACATTCATAGATTGGAAATGGGATATAAACTGGGCTTAGCAGCCAGAAATTTGTGTGGCTTGTGAGAGGAGCTCTTAAGCAGAGAGGCAGACTATGGAAGGGAGGGAGGGCAGCAAGAAAGCTGGTGGCTCTGGATGGATGAATTTTTCATTAGCACAGTGGTCTCTCAGAGGAAGGAGCAGGACAGAGGCTCACACTCACATGAGCAGATTTTTCTGCCACAATATGTAGCAAGAATTATTCTTGTGCTCAGACTGACTTTAGCTGCTTGATTTACATTCAGTCTCACATTTAATATCTATTTGTGATAAACAGCAAGTCAGATCTCTAATTCTTGTGGTAGTGATTTGAGCACCAAAAGTGAAGCAATCTGGTTCAGTCTGGGTTCACACAGAGCTGAGTTGTCTGTGCATGGGGGAAGATTTTGGGAAAAGCGATGATGGGCAGGCCCAGGACTGCAGCTGCTTTGGGATGTGGAAGTAACCTGATTTGAATTTTCATTCTCAAAGACTCTCTCCAGCTAAGAGAGTCCTATTTCCTACCTCCTTATTCCTATTTGCTATCAATTTTTCTGTACTTTTGAAGTGGATCTTTCTCACACAGTGTTTGTATAAGGTAAGGAAGACAAGCTCTGGTTTCTCTCTTTCCACCTGCTTTTCTCTCTTCTGTCCAGCAGAAATTTGTGCATTTTTGACCCAGTGTGAGCCTGAGGAATGTGGCCACAAAAACTGTGAAAGAAGATCCCCAGGTCTGGTTGATACCCACCAAATTCCTGAGTCTTCCTCAAAGTCTTTGCTAACCACATCTGCTGCACCAAAAGGAAGGGAGCTTTGTAGTGCTATTGGTTATGTATGGGATCCTGCAGCTGCCTGCTGTAAAAGCACTCATGCCCCAGGCTTTCCTTTCTGTATAATATATGTTTCTCTCATAATTGCTTTCCTTTTTTCGTTTCCCAAGAGTTCTGCCTTGTAAAAAATTAGAGAGAGCAACCCTATGAAGAGAATTAATATCAAATACGGAAGACCTAATGCCTGAATGCCCAAATACAGCTCTGGTAGTCCAGTCAGTACAGTATAACTCTGGGATCAGCATTTTCTCTAAGTCATTCCAACTCTGCAATTTAACTCCTTAAAGGCTCAATTATTATGGCAAAAACATGGCCTTGATGGCCAAGAACCAGAGCCTCAGCTGAGGTAAGCATTTATGTGTCTATCTGTTGTGCCAGGGTCATCTGTAGGAACAAGCATCACAAAAATTCCCATACAGTCTAAATGGATGCTGTCTCTCCTTCAAGAGGCTCTTCTTAATCTTTCCAGGGCTTCTCACACTAAAATAAAATGGTAGATAATATAAAATAAATCAACTTTTAGCAACAAAATAGTAGCCTGCTCATGGAATAGTAGAGAGAAGTATAAGTGATGGCAGCTTGGAAAACTAAGCTATTAAATCTCAAACAAGGACATTTGTTTTGTTTATTTGGGGTGGGGGGGAGGTGTTTTTTGGGGAGAGGGGAGGAGAAAAAAAATTATTCAATCTGGCAAAGAATAAAGAAGCAGCAAAGATCTAAAGCTAGAAACTTCAGTGAGACATGTGAGTTGTTGCAAAGGTAGAAGGCAAATGAGGATACAAAGCCAATATGAGAAGAGTTTAATATGGGGTGTTCCCTATTCCTTTTAGTCTTATGTCAATATTTGGATAACTTTCTCCATGGCTCAATCACAACTTCTGAGCATGACACAGAATTTATTGAATGAGCCTCTTTGGCTCCAATTAAACAAAAGATAGAGCAGAGAGTCCTAATGCTCCCCATGGCTGTAAAATTTATAGACATATGAATTTATGGGAATGGAGTTTGCTTTTAAGATCCCAGTGTCTGGCTGATTGCCTGATGTGAGGGAGGACTAATCTACCTGCAAGGATATGAGCTGGACACTGAGCCATGCCTGCACTCTGTGTCACCAATATCCTCAGCTAAGAGCTGGACCCAGCTGAGTATTTTCAACACATTTTCTAGGGGAGAGTTTCTATCCTAAAGTCCAAGCCTGAAACCTGCCATGATTTATGTGCTTGGCCCACTGCAAGCAGTGAAATCGACTGGGGAAATGGTTACCACATCAATCACAAACCGTAGTCAGGTACATATTAGGTCTGAGGGGCAACTCATTGCTACTAAACTTAAATTCTGAGTGAGTGTTTGAAGTTTCAGGGCCCAGAAGGTTCAGAACAAGTATAGGTGAGAAAATGCTATGCTGTCTTGCAGGCCTGGGCACCGTGGTCTCTTAATCAGTTTAAGAACATAGATTATACCTTGGTTGTGGAGGTATGAGGAAAGATCTATAATCAGAAAATATACTGATAACTGCTGGGTGGGGTTTCCTCTTTGTTCTGGAAGGTAGCATCTCCCAGGCTTGGCAGGAGCCCTGGTCAAGTTCCCCAGGCAGCAACACCAAGCTCTCAGCTGGGGCACGGGGACAATCCTGCAAGGAAGCAACCGCCAGTGGCAAGCAGAGCCCCGAAATGCCTGTGTCCTTGTGCTTGGAAGAAAAAGTGTCATCAGCCAGGAGTGTAGCCAGAGGATGGGGAGAAAGGTAGGGCTGCTTGGGTCAAGAGCATGGAAATCAGCAATGTTGGATGTTTCAGAGCAGAGGAAATAAAGCCCTCACATGTTCAGGGGAGCAGGACTTTATGATTTGTCTCCTCTCTGCAAGCAAGTTCACACTGGGGAATTCAGATGTGTATTTATCTGTAGGTCTCTGCCTAAGCTGTCTCCCTCTAAGGAGAAAGAAAGCCAGTAAGGCCACCAGGTTAGCAGGTGCCCAACCAGCAGGAAACACACAGCTGGGATACAGCTATCAAGTCTTCATCAGGACCATGGGACTCCCACTACAGGGATTCTCTTTCCCTCTCCCTCTCTCCCCTCTCCTCTTACACTTGCCAGTTTTAATTTCATTTTAGCTGTAAGAGTCTCTTTGCTCCTGACATTTCCTCATGTGTTCCCTAAGTAAACCAATGTTTATGACATTAAATATATTCACTGTGCATTGGTATTAAGGAACTGCTTTTAAAAGATAATCTTCCCCTTTCTGTTATTACCCCTTTATTTCCACTGCTATTTTTCTTGGTGAGTTATACGTGGAAGAAATTACTGCTATTTTGTCTTGAGGTTTCCCTGAGGAATCTTGTCAAAATGAACAGTCCTTCTACTAAGCTTTCCTATACAGATTGAGAAGAAATAAAACGAATTAATTAAATGGCTCCTGAAAGAATCCAGTGCCTAAAACCCCGGGGGAAAATAATGGTTCCATCTACACCATTGTGAAAGCCTTTACTGAAGTTCAGTGTTTATGTTCTGCAGTGGGTCTGACGGCGTCTTCCCCACCACCAGCAGCTCCGAGTGCTCTCCAGGCGTGCAGTTAAGTGACGTGACTAAAAAGTGTCACCTGTTTGTTCTCACAGCCTCCCCCCACTGGGAGAAACCTGTGTGGTTGAGAGCCTTGTTTTGGAAGTATATTACTTCTGTTTGAGTCATAATTTTATTCTTGTTTTTAGAATACTTGTTATCATCTGTATCCATTAAAGAAGTTTAGTGGCACTCAGGGAATGAGTGTGTCTCCTGGCTGCCTGTTCTACTGAGTGCTTTGTTCTTCAACAGGAGATTGAGAAAAAAATGAGTGTTAGGATCAAGTTAGAAATAAGAGGCTGAATTTCACACCAGTGATACACTTAATTTGTGCCTACAAATCAGCATGATGAATAATGTCTTGGCTTGCTTTGCTGAGCAAAAACATCCTGCATCTATGCAAAATTATGGTTGCCACAGCCCCAAGCATGGTTGTGGCATGAAAACCCTGATGTCCCTTTGTCTTTTTTTACAAAGCCTGTGAGGTTTCCTCGACTTTGGAATTTGCCATTCTAGCTGGATCAAACAGTCCAAAGCTGTTTAGTTTTTTGGCTCATCTGCTCCCTCTGCTACTTCTCAGAGAGTGAGAATTAATGGGCTCAGTCCTGCAAGACACTGATCTTTCTGGCACCAGTTCAGCAAACCACTTATGCAAGGGTTTAAATTTTAACTGCCCAGAAGCTGCTGAGGTTAATGGTACTGTACCAGGGGCTGCAGTGGGATCATCTTCCCTGACCCTGCAGCCTGACCTGCTGACATCCCTCTGGCTCCCACGCTGCCATAAGTTGGGGGTGACCTCAGCACATGTTTGTTTATCCTGGAATTAAATGGATATGTGGGGACTTTACTGGATCTGCCTTACACTGCCCAGCCCTTAAGTTCAGATATCCACAGAGCAGTCACAATGGGACAGCAGATGGGGTGGGATCAGCTCCATGATATTGGCCAGTGGCAGCCAGCTACCCTGGCCATGAACTCTTTCAGGCACCCAGGACATGAGCAGTCTCTGGGGAGAACACCCTCCTTCTCACTGTCCCACTGCATTCTGTGAGGGTTTTTTGCATTCCAAAGGGTTTCATGGTGCAAGGAGGTGGCCTTGGCACTCAGGTTTGGGTACCCAGCTTTGTGGGGACCTGGATCTTGGTGGTTTCCTGCAGTGCTGTGTTGTAATGGTGAAAGGAGAGGCCACCATGTCAAGCAACACCTGTACATGAGTAGGGGCTCTCACAAGTTCTTTGTTCCTTATAGAAACAACAGCAACAAAATTCATCTCTGGCATGATCACCTACAAAACTTATGAACCTTCAGAGGCAGCCAAAATTGACCCATCCTTTTTTTCTTGAGAGGGGCAGGGGAAACAATCTCCACTGGTCCCAATTACTCTGTTCGCTAGAAAAAAATATTTCCGTGTAATGACCTCAGTAGGGAGTAATCAGCTCCTTTTGTGTATTAAATTAAACCTCTGGGGGGACATTAGACCCCGTAATTCGTATTTCTCAGATGCAATTTAAGTCTTTCATCAAAAAACCTCATAATAACTGAACACTGCGATACCCAATGGATTAATTTTCATGTGGAGGATGAAAATAGCCAACAACATGTTAACAAATTCCATGGGGAGACCAATTGTAATGATATAAATAATCTAACGTGGGCACGAATTGGAAAATATGGTTCTTTATGGATCACTGAGAACAAAAAGGCTGTTTTAAACATTTTCTTTATACTAAGATAGAGGTGGGGAAAACCTCTCTAGCCTGCTCATTAAGAATGGAGTACATAAGCAGTTTCCAAAGATCAGAGGCTCAAAATTATGCATCTCTTTATCTTGCTCAGAAAAAATTCCATGTGCCGGGAAGACTGCTTGCATAAGTTGTCATCACTTCTGCTGCATTAAATTGACTGAGGAAAGGACAGGTTTGCATGAGTAACAACATTCTCTTAGGGGTAACTGCAGAGAAGAACATTGCTTCCTGTGCCAAGAACTGACTCCGGATCAAACATCACATTTTGAGGAGCATGTGTATAATTTCCAAGATTTGGTGTCTTTCCCGAAATTGCCTGTGAGTGCAGGACAGCCCCAAGCCTCAAAATGCTTTGTCCACCTGCACCCTGTGAGAGCACTGCTATGATAGAAAACATCAGCACAAACAGGCTTTAGACACAATTTAGCCCCTGGAAGTGGGTGGGCATTTTCTGATGGGAAAAGCAACATTCCTCCCCTTCCAGCTGGACACTTTATCTAACACCATAGCTTATGACAGCACACTGATGGATGCATGTCTCTGTGGCAGTTCACCTCCTGAGGAGAAGCAGAGCCCTTGGTAGGACTCTCAGGCACACTGAGAGCTCAGGGCGAGGGGGGTTTCTGTGCAGCAAATGCAAAGCTACAGGATGATAGCCCAGGTCAAGGAGAGGGAGGATGTGGCTGGATGTAAAAAGGGGTGGCTGGGAGAAGAGGATGCAACAAATTATTTATCAAATAAACAGATGCATTTGCAGTTCAAGTGACGCTAAAACATCTAGAAGTCCCAGAGAAAAATAATGGTTTCATCAGGATATTAGGATCTTTGCTTTAAGTAATTTTAATTATTATTTTAAGCATAAAGCCTGCTTTAGCAGTGTTCAGCATCTGTTGTTGAAACATTTTCCATTGAAACCTTTGATTTCTGTATATCTCTAGATATTTACTGTTAGATTAATAACATATGAAAATATATTTATCAGCCCCATCCAAAACATATTTTCTGGCATATAAATGCTTTAATCTATTTTTGTATTTAATCATCTATAAATAAGCAAACTAAGACATAGTCAAATAGTACACATGCAAGCCATGTGTACATCAGGTACTAATTTTCAGCATATACTCAATTTGTCAAAAAAAAATTGAGCAGAACAAGCTCCCTAAGCCTTGGTTAGTTCATTGGGCTGAGGCAGAGTAGACTTACAGTGGCCTATGAAAAACAGAACAGGAGGTCAGGTCTATTTATGCCTTTTTCCTGATGAATTTGTGAAGGACAGAGTTTGCAAGATGTGGCTGGTGAATATTGCCACTACACTGGAAAAATCACCTGGGGTAGACACACCTGTAGAGCGTGTGCTCAGCCTACAGGTACAGTCATCCTGCTGAGAAAAGGCAAAAACCCCCAAAACTTGTGCTCTTTTCCAGAGACAGTCCAGGCTGAGGAGACCTAACACATGCTGCCACAGCCCAAGTTATGTGGTTAGCCCTTTGAAGAGAGACCATGATTTATCATCACTCAGTCCTAAACTCTTCATGTCTTGCAAGGTAGTAAATGGAATTGTTTATTTTACCAAATCCTGTCAAACCACTTTATCCCTGGAAAGCTGTCTGAAAAACCACAGAGGAGGTGTAACAGGCATGTCCACAGGCATGGGAGAAGCTAGCTCCCATTCACTCAGGCCAGGCTACCTGAAACCACAGAGAAAGACTGATAGCAAGTTCTTATTTTTGTCATTGCAAGGGCTATTAGCCATTTCCTTCTGCTCTCTTCTCTCTATCTGTAGATACTTTAATGTCGAGTTTATACGGCTCAGTTTCTGCAGAGCTCAACAGCAGCCTGTTCCTGCTGTAATTCCCACCACTAGCCCACTCTGGGAGAGCACCAAGGAACAAGACCAAAGACGAAGAAAGAGGTGAACTACCAGAGAAAAAGGCCAATGTGTTACACGGGAACTCCTTTGTAAGCAAGAATATTAAAAGGATAAAAATCGATTCATAATGAATTCAAGAGACTCTCTCTACATATTTTAACTGCCTGGTATTATCTCATTGAAGAGACACTCCAGGCTCACTAATACAAGTTGTTACATAAGCAAAGCACTCCAGCATTGATTTTTCTCTTGCAGAGGATTATGAATCAGCGTGATTTAAGCAACTCTACTCCTGAGAGTAATGACCAGCCCCTGAAGGTTTAGCCAAGCACAGGAACTTTCTGGACAGAGGAAGTTTCGCATTTGAAGACATGGATTGTCCATTAATATTTGATGTCTAATTATGTCTTTAAGTGGTGGCTCTACTGAAAAACAGTTATTTTGTGAAGATGTGTGGAAAAACTTAAATGAAAGCAATTTTTTTAAAAAACAACTGTGCAACACTTTCTCTTGAATGAGCAGATCTGGTTTTACCAGCAGGCCACAGGGGGCCCCCCTGCACCATCAGTCCTGTCCTGAAGGCTTGTGAAGCTGATATGGAAGTTGTGGTTATGAGCTGTGAGTGTCTAAGCTAAAATGCAAGTAGCTGCTGCCCTGGCTTGCATCTGAAGGCACTGAAAGGATGTAATTGCACAGTGGTAGCTGTGAGGTGCAAGGGCTGCTGCAGGCTCCCCTCCACCTGCATGCACATCCCATGGCTTTCCTATCAGCAGGAAATTGAGCTGAAGTGGCTCTAAGGCATCCAGCACCTGCCTGTTGTGCAATACTTCTTACTAAGGCAAGAGGGGGAATAAACCCTCCCTGCACAGATCCCCGAGAGCAAAAATACAAACCGTAGCTATGGAGTGAGTGTTTAGTGCTGGAATCATGAACGAATTTGCTTGGCCTTGCACTTCCCACTGCAGCAATCAGCAGCTGTTTGCTGTCTGTGATGGCTGCTAAACAGAGCACCCTGTTGGAGAGCAAAGAGCCAGGCAGAGCCCTCCTGGTGCTGGCAGAGTTTATAGTTCTCTCTCCAAGATCCCACCACTTGCCCCAAGCTGAGAAAACCATGAGTTTCTTTGCTGTTTATCATTTATCTCCTCTTTCCTCCCCAGTCTCTGAGCCGTCCAGATGTGCTGATATCACCCAGGGCCTTGCATAACTTTCCTCTTGGGGAAGAAAAAAAAATTTAAATGCTGCAGTAGCAGTTCCTATGGAAATTTATTATTTTAATAAAATCCTCTGAACTACACAAAACCAAACTAACAGCTGTTCAGAGACCAGTTGTTTCCCCTGAATTCACTGAATTTCTGGGTGAGCATGGACTTACAGGATATAAATTTGAACACTTCTAAACCCAAAGCTCAGAAAAGAGAATTTAGCATTCAAGTCCCTGTTTTCTTTTCCCTCTGGACAGGAGAGAAAAGATCACTGGTTTATTGCTCTGTTACTAATGGCACCAAATACCTTTAGATGTAGCATAAGGAAATCTCTTGTGTTAGATTTAGGGCCACATTGCAGGGGTACACCAGAGTTTGCATTAAGAAACCACACACATATATTCTCTTCCATGCTTCATGTACAGCCTCTGCAAACTTTCTACTTCTGACTTACACAGCACAGGAAAATGGGAAACCAGTCCCTGTAGGGCAGGAAGGACTGTGGGATGATGACAGGAATCTGTAAAACCTTGCATGTTCAGGAGGGAGGAATGTAAGGATACTCCATGACAGGAACTAAGGATGATAGACCAGACTGAAAATTAACTAAAGGATGTATTTTTTTCACACCAAATGCAAGTGAGCCACAGCAACTGGCTGTGAGATGCTGTGACAAGAAAGATCATCCATTTTCTGAAAACTAGGTAACTCAGTGGAATAGGAATCCATGGAGAGCTACTACATTCATAAGCACCACCTCTCACTCAGGAAGTCTTCTGTGACTCATGGGGTTGTCTCACGTTATTTCCTCCTCAATTCTCCTACTCTTTCCTAGGAATCTGCCTTGGGCTGATGTTGGTGGCTTTTGGTCTGACACAGCACAGGTGTCCATGCATGTGGAAAGGGATTGTGGCAGCATGATATCCTCCCCATAACAAGGCATGCAGAATGCACAAGGGATTTGAATGGATGCACAAGGGATTTGAAGGGCATGCTTTGTAGCACCTATGCCCTGGATGAGGGTGAGCAAGGTGAGACAACTCCTAGGAGAAGGAATTGACTCAAAATCTTACATATTTCTTTGGTTTTCCAACCACTGGTTGACACAAACTCTCCAGGATCCCACTGGAAACCCTTGCGGCAGCTCAGCCATTCTTGGGTTTTGACTTCAAAAACTTGTCAAAATTTCAGTGGTTTGGATTTGTTGGGTTTTTTTTAAATTCAAATAGTGCTCAGGGTTATATTTACCATGCTTACTTTAACAGTATTTGATGCAGAGACTGTAGAAGTTTCTGGTTTCTTCCATACACAGATGCCCCTTAATAATCAGACTATTTATGCTACTGCCTGGAAAAAGCAAAAAGCATCCTGTCTTCGGACCTTTTTGTGAAGATTTTTCCATGTTGTACTTTGTTTTGTTTTTCAATTAAACATGTCACTGAACATGGTGACAGGTGTGAAAAGGCTGCTTCCTTTATCTTGTACATTTAAATGGAATTTATTTCCCTATATATCATACATGATTAAACCCAAAACCTTGATCTTACAGCAGGTCTGCAGTATAGTGCCTATAGATCTATGCCATCATCCTTCACAGGTGTGCAAAGGAGTGTGAGAACTAGTTGCTTCCTTTGTTCACAAGGAAAATGAGTGTAAACTGTTCAGAAACTGTGACCCTGGCAGAGTTTTATTTGTAGAAGGAAAGCGAACAAACTTCCTGGGCTGTGTGGGGAAATATCCATGCCTTTTCAAGGCTGGCAGTGGTGTCCTTGGGCAGGGGTGTGGGATGAGCTACTGAGATAACTCTGTTCCTCTCTGATCCCTTGGGTGAATGTTCTCTGTGTTGGGTTGGATCAGGCATTGCCCTCCTCCTCCTCCTCCTCTGCATTCAGCTCTTGCAGCATTGGACACTGACAGCAGCTGCTGTCGTCAGCTTTTCAACTTTCTTTCTGTGCATTTCCTCTTCAAAAAACTCTCCCTGGAAGAGAAGAGGAGAAAGCTGAGGGTCCCCAGAATGTTGCCTTTTCTTGTCCAGAGCCAAGGAAACACCTGTATATTTTGTCACCTGGTAGTCAGCCTACCACGAGCTCGCTCAGTTTTGTACAAGGTGATCATGAGGGATGAGGGAGAAGGACTTTTCCAATTCCAACATGCTTAAGCCATCTTTCTTGAGAGGAAATCTTGAGTATATACATGATTTCAAAGGCAATGTTAATTCCCAAGGACCTTAGATACCTATGAGCCTTGCAGGACACCTCACAATTTTCTGAGTAGCGCCTGCATTTCCTCTACACACGCATTTGAAGATGAGCAGCAGAAGTATATTGACCTGTCTGCCTAAAGACCTAAGCCCAGAAGAATAACTATAGACTAATTATTCCTCTCCTGCACCCGTGTGAAATGCTTTTAAAGAGCCACTTGTGATCCTCTTATTTCAGCCATTGATGGCAGAGGAAGCCAAAGAGACAGCAGGACATGGCTGGAGACAGTGTCTTATCCATCTTAAGGAAAAAACACAGCATGCATCCATCCTCTGGCTAAAGCTGGCTGAACCTCCCTATGGAGGAGTCATTGCTTCTTTCAGAGCCTCAGAACAGTGTGAGCTGAATCTGGGCCTGTAAAAGACATGCTCACACAGCTTTTAGTGACCATTTGTGCAGTGGCTTTAGGAGGTTCTGCACCTCCCCCACATTCCACGTCCTTAAAATATTTCACTTCTGCTATGTGACCAGCTCTGCAGCCCTCTCCTCCCAGAGCTCTCTCCAGCTTTCTTCTTTTCCTTCTTTTCCCATCCACACCACGGCTATATCTGGCCTCACTTACCAGCTGTAATTTTCTTTTCCACAGGCTTATTTTCTTCCTCTTTTAGAACTGCATAACCCTTTGGGCCTACCAGTTGCAATGAGGGACAAAGAGGTTAAAATAAGGGAAAAGAAGTCAGAGATATTCCTTTTTATTTATCATAAAAGCCAGACTTTGGTTTTAGCCCTGAAAAACTTTCAAATTGGAAATCTAACACCCTTGTCCAGCAGCACTCTTAAATAAGCACAGCCACAGGTACAGTCCAGTGGGAGGAAGGAGCCAGAGCTGCCATCTAATTACCCAGCCTACTAGGAAAGCTGCAACAAGCTCCTAAAACATATCCAAGGAGAAAAACAACAAAAGGAAATCTGATGGGGTTGGGAGTTGACAGAGGCAGGGAAGGAATAGGTTATTTCAGGAGGATTAAAAGGTCAAAGGACTCAGTGTGGAGAAGCCAGACCAAATCCACCCAAAGCTGTTAGTATGGGATCATCTGAAAAGCAAATCCAGGGGCTAATCCCTCAGCCTGCCCAGGAGAGTAGTGCATGTCAAAGATGTACCCCCTCCTCCAGCTAGGCATGTCCTGCTTCTGGCTGAACTCATGAGTTGACCCTTCTCAGATGTCCACACATCTGTGACACCACCTCACCCTTTGTCCCAGGTTTGCTCACTCCTTACATGCAAGCAAAAGGAAACCTGTAGGGACAAGTAGGAAGCCCAAGGGTGAATTCTTTGTCCCTATACTAAATACAGGTACTGTCACTCCACTCAAAAGGATGGCATATCAGGGAAGGAAATAGCAAGCCTTCCAAGGCAGCACTTGTCTTCCCAATTAAGATTTTGTTCTGCTTCCTAGCTGCATAGGGCATTTTGAAGAGTTGTGTGATCACCCCAAGGCTGTGAACCTCCCTGATGTTATGTCCCTCACCTCAAAGATGTAAAGAGAAATACCAAGAACTGCTCACTCCACACCTAAAAAATTCGGAGTAGCTTTTCAATTCCTATCCTTACTATTGCCCTTGCACAATATTACCCTTAATAATGTCCTCACAGTCAATGATAGGAGACAGCTCTATACCCTCCATGGCATCCTTTGCTCCACAGGCATCTCTATTAATTGTTCCTGCCAAACACACTACATTTTTCATACTGCTCAGGTTAGCAAAATAGCCTGCAGAGCAGAAAAGAAATAGGCACCTGCTCCTGCTGATAACCCACGAGCCTGCCCACTTCATTTTTCTCTTCTAACACTTCAGTCTGAAGGGTATCAACTTGGTTACATTTCCTTATATACACAAATTCTCTAGAAGACATAGCTTTTCAGCATCCTCAAAGCAAAACAACTGGCAGTTTTCTTTGGGATGCAGCTTTGGGAGAGGGTGTCTCAGTCAGGTCTGGATGAAGCCTGTGTGCGAGGTCTGGATGAACTGCAGGCATGCCTATCGCTCTGGAGGGATCCTTCCAGTTCTAGCTGAGTGTCCCTGTCTGAGAGAGAGAGAGGAGCTTGCTTTGCTGCTTCTGTCGCTCCGGGAGGGCAGGGATGCGTGATGCGACTGGAGGCATGTCCCGCTGAGCAAAGCCCAGCCCGAGATGCTGCTCCCGGCTCCCGGCGCCAGGCGGCAGATCCAGGCACCACCTAGAGGCACTCGGGCTGAAATAAGGCAGGAGAGGCGAGCGCGGCCAGCTCCGGCTCTTCCCCGCAACAATAACCATGTAGTACGGCGCCTGTCACTAAAGCTAAGAGCCTCAGCATTCTCATTTTCCTGTTCCTTATTTTATCAAAACAAGTTGATTAGTTTGAGCAATAAATGCAAGCCTGGAAACCCTCAGGGAGAGAAAGATGTGGGCAAAAGTTATAGGAGGGGAAATTCAGCCCACAGCAAAAACAATCCTGTGGGACAGTTTAATTGGCTATCTCCATAATCCAGGCAAGATGTTTACCAGCAACTTGTTTTAGTCACTTTTTTGGTGAAAGTCTCAACCTCGATTTTTAGCTGTTAAGCAAAAACAGATTTCAGTAATTGCTTCTTGTGGTCATCCACAGAATCACAACTTTTTAGTCTTGAATAGCTAAACAGCCTCTCCAGGCCAGAACTACTGGGGGAAAATCTATTTCTCTTTTCTCCTCCAAAGTCACTTCCTTTGGGAACTTGACCGAGTTGTGGTATTTATTACCTGCACTGAACCACCTGACCTCCTCTCCTTGCATTCAGATTACCTCTCCAGAACCTGGTGAACTAGGGCCTTCAGAAAACAAATTCACACATCTTAACTTCCTACCACCTTATCATTTTCTTCTTTCCAGATTGTTCTTTTTTTTTTTTTTTNTTTTTTTTTTTTTTTTTTTTTTTTTGCAACCTCTTTTTCAACTATAAACCTGTTGCTGGCCCCTCCCAAGTAGGAACTTTAAGAATAATTGCTAGGTCTACAAAGGCAGAGGTGGTTTTGTTTGTTTTATGCCACAGGGTATGTGTCATGAAGTTTATTGCATCACTGAATGTCGTTATTATAATGAAGCACCACTCCATAATAGGAACTGGAGACAAGCCCTGGATTTATTTGTGCTTCCAAGCTGCTATTTTCCTACACATGGTCTCCCTGACCAGGGAGAAACTTTCTAAGAAATGTCAATGGCCACTTTTAAGATCCAGAACAGCATCCTGTCTAATATTTCTAACATCCTCAGACATGCAAAAAGCATCACTAAACCCTTGCAGTGAGAGAACCACACCTCTGACAGATCTGAATGGAAAGAAGGAAAATATTTCCTGAAGCCCATTAGACTAAGATATGAGCTCCAAAAGAAGGAAAAATGTCCTCTGCTCAATGAAGCTCCTGAGCTTTGGATTTTTTGTAACAGGGGCACACTCCACAAGAGGTGAGTGGCCTCAGCAGGGTGACCATATGCACCTGCAAGCTCAGAAACATGAATTTCCTTTCTCAGTATTCCCAAGAATGCAATACCTCAACAGATGTTTGAAATCCTTCTGTCACCTGCACTTTGTCCTGTACTGGCACCCCATTAAAGGACATGCATCTGACTCTGATGCTGCAGACACTCAAGCATGAGCTTAAAGACATTCTTAAAGCCAGTGGAGCTGGTCATGCAGTTAGCACTACTGAGCACAGGTTGCCTGTTCAAGTTACCTGCACCTGTTCAGGTTACCTGCACCACAGCAGGGATCTTGCAATTTCAGCAGCTATGTGGATCTTCTGCTGGAATTGTCTCTCTTGAATGGCCCTCCATGAATGTGTGTTTCTTCCTTGTGCCCTGTTCTAAGGCTTGATTCCCTAATTTTTCTGTCCTTCATACCACTTTTATGGTTTGTGTTGCTCTAGGACTAACTCAAGTGCTAATGTTATATTGCAGAGAGGATGCAGCGCTTTGTAATTTCTTCATTGCTTAGCTATATTTCTCATGCCATGGGCCAATGTGTTTGCTTCATGACTCTGGGCTGTCAAATAACCTTTGAGAAAACCATGCCCTTGCTGATAACACCAAAGAAATGAAAAATGAAAAAAAAAAAGGGCTTCGGCAGAGCAGTTTCTATTGCATGCAATAATCAGTGCCTCCTTTTGCTACAGTGTACTTTGCTACAAGGAAATGCCTGGCAGGTTCGCTATTTTAAGGCAGCAGTTCACCTGCTGTAAGTGTTCCTCAGGAGGAGGATGAGACAGAGCTCCAGTTCCATGGACCCTGCAAACTGGTCTCTTCTGAGGTCTCCCACTGCAGCCTGCCAAAGGGCCAAGTTCCCTGCCCTCCTGGCTGCAGCTTTGGACATGGGCAGTGCTGGCCCCGCTTGCTGATTTCCCAGCATTTCTCACATCACAGAGACATTTGCAAGGTCCAAGAACCAGCCCTTTACTGCAACTGAGCTTTCTCCCATTTATGTTCTGTACAGCACACATGGCAATGGTGGCACGGACACAGCAAGCGTCGGCTGAAGACAGAAACACAAAGAAACACAGAATGTTTGGGTTTAAAGGCACCTTTAAGACCATCCACTTCCCTGCCACTTCCAGGTGAGGGACATCCACCATTTCTCCAGGTAACCTATTCCAATGCCTCACCACCCTTACCATAACTAATTTCTTCCTTATGTCCAATCTAATTCTACCCTTGCAGTGCATAATTGTTGCCCTTTGTCCTGTGACTATAGGTCTTCATAAAAAGCCTCTCTCCATCTTTCTTATACGCCTCCATTATATACTGAAAACACATGGTAAATTTTCCCTAGAGACAGAAAGATGATTGTTTCCAGCAAAAGTCTCTCTTTTCCACTGCTGTTGGAAATCCCACCGTCTCATTGTAAGGAATATCTTACACAATCCCAAGCAAACTTCACGGAAAACAGGATGCTATTTCATTCAAGTGTCAAAACTGATATTTCTATTAAATGAAAGAGTGGAAAAATTGTGAATATTAATGGCAGCAAAGGGTAGATGCCCTTAGGTGCCCTGCTTCTTCCTATTCTTATAACAAGTGTAAGTGGATGGAAATGAAACACATATCTGCTAATGAACATGATGTAATTTCTTGAGAAAAGGGAAGTGGGGATTTCTTTTTGCCTGATCTTAAACCACTTTCCTGTCAAGATAAGTGGGTTTTGAGAGGATCACTTTGCCTTGATGCTTTTGATTTCCACTTTGCCAGGGGAAACAAGCAAGCTGCAAAGAAACAGACAAAGGTCTGAGCTATGTCACATGGCCCAATTCAAAGAGGGAAACTCTTTGAATCGTCAAAGGAAGCAAGGGGTTTATATCTCCTTTCCATTGTACAAAATAACACATTTTCAATTTTACTGCCAGCTTCAGTTCTTCTGGGAAATGAGACAGTTCTGCTAACCACTGGTAAAGTTAAAAAACTTGGTGTCAGGATCAAAATTCTTGAGAAAGGAGGCCTTTCTCTCCTTTGCATTTGGCCTGGATATCTTCCCAATTAAATTTCATTGTCCTAGAGAAAAGGCTGATTTAAAAACCCTTTTAGAAACTAGGAATATAACTATATGAATAGCTAATCACTGAAATGTGAAATTGAAAGCCCAATGCTAAACTTCATTGCAGTCAGGTTTGAACCCTCCTTACAATCCTGTCCTCCTAAAACTAAAATGAAACTGCTTTCACTCTGTTTCAGATGGTGTGAAGCCAGCTTAGCTTTTCAGAAAGATGCTTTTCACTTGAAAAAGGAACTATATCTGCAAGAATTTGAAGAAAGCTGAGCTGTTCTGTCAGCTGATGGTTTGACCTACATTGTGTGATATATACAGTTCCTATTTTCAAAAGATTCATCCTAGACCCATTGTAAGAAGCTGGTTGTTTCTGCTGAAATTGAAACCAACTCTATGGTTTTACATCATAATCCTGTTAGGAAAGATGGAATATGTTTGTCTTTAATAAGAAGAAGACTTTATTAAAAACTGTGAAGAGATGGTAAATGTTGGGGAGAATTGGAACTAGGAAGCAATTCTTACGGCTCACATACAGTTATGCCAATGGTAACAGGGTAACTCCAACTCAGCTAATTGGAACAGGATTAGTCAAAGGACATTGCATATAAAGTGCTGGTAGCAATGGCAGAAAAGTCTTCACCATCCACAAACCTTCTCAGAGCACAGACTGGCATTTGCTCTGCACAGCACTACACCATCAGAGTAAAGTCCCACGGGATACCCCTCCTACAGAGGCTTCACAGAGGCTTCCTCCATTTCAGCTGAATGCCTACAACTACAATGCTAGAGGCCTAGAGAAAATTGAGGAAACTGCAGTGCCTTTTTTGACACAGCAAGTAAACCTGCATGAAACTGTAAGAACAGACGTCTGGCTGCAGACACCAAGACTGCAGTGGAGTTACCGGAGGCACCAGCTCAGGCTCTGACAAGAAGTCAAAATGGAAATGTCTGGTGAAAAATTCATAACAGAGACATGCCTCAAGGACACGTAGTGAAAGCAGCTAGAAATGCCGGCCTCATTCCTATAAGCTGTTTGTCATATATGTCAAGTATCGACACACAGCCCTGCCAGGCATCTCAGATTTTTAGCTGCTCATGGGAACCTGGAGACATTTATAACCCCTTTTTTGCTGTGATGTCTCATCCCCACACATTTCCCAAGCACTTGGTGGTGTGCTGGGGCAGTGCCGATGCTGCAGGTGGCATGCACACTGCAGAACAGGCTCGCTCTTGCAACTAAAGGCAAGGGGTGGAGCCTGTAAGGTGATCTTAGCTCAGTGCTGGGGCATCATCTATCCTCAAGCTGCTATTCCTGTTTTCTTGGCCTTGACAGGTCACAAAATCTCCTTGTCAGTGTCACCAATGAGTAATTGCCATAACAAACCCTGGATCTGTGTGGTCCATATTTTGCCTCAGATGTAGATATTTTAATGTGTATATGTCCCATGTAAAAGAAGAGAGTGTTCCTCTTATTGTCCCTTTATGAATAAGAAGGAGAGTTTCTGAATTTTATTTCCTTTTTCCTTTTTTGTTTTTTTTTTTTTAACTGTAGCTAGTCCAGAGTTTCTCTCCTCTGTCAGATTTCAGTGTAATTTGTTTCAAGCTGAGGCTGGATGCAAGAAGCAGCTGGAGCACGTTTAGCGCAATGTTTCCTCACAAAGCAGAGTTCTCCTGGGAGAAACGGGCAGATGAAGACTAGGAACTGCAGCTGGAGAGAGATGATCAACACTTTGTCTACATGCAAAATATACTTTGGTCCAAAAAAAAAAAGAGACAAGCATATGCCCAAATGGGCAAGTAGGTCTTTAGTGCTAGAAGCACTGGCTTGTAATGAGGCTACTTTCCTGTCCATCTTCCAGGCAGTTGTGCACAGAAGTGTAGTGCCAAGGGATTTGAGAACAAAGCAAGTATCTGGAACGGGAGAAAAACAAACCCACACCCATGGCTCAGGCCACATCTAAACCCATGGTGTTTCCTAGCCCATACTCATCTCTCAGAAAGAAAAGACTGGAACTGACAAGCCCACCCATTGAACCCCAGGCTCAAAACAGAGGGGGCAAAGCAGTCTCAGAGGGGCTACATGTTCCAAAGGAACGTGCCGTTAAGAAAGTTCAACACCATTCTTGGAACCATGCATTTTTCTGATTACCTTCATTTCAGCAAGGCTTTTATGTGCTCAGGAAAGGGTAGAGCCAGACAGCTCTCAGAAATCTACTGATTTGAGTCTTTGGAGACTCATTCAAAGGTGGAGCAGGCCACATGACAAGTGGAAATATTAGGCATCAAAAGTCAATTATATTACTTAATTCAAAGAAGCATCTCTGACCAAACTGCAGGAAGATCTCACAAGTACCTTTTCTGAGCAAAGCAACATAAAATCCAAGTGAGAGACAAATCAAAACAGAAAAAAAAGTCAGTTTTCATAAACAAACCTCTGTGTGCTGGAAAGGCTGATAGTGTAGTGGGCATGATATAGGACACGGGTTTGAGGAACTCAGCTCATTTCTCCACTCCCGCAGCAATTTCTGAGGGGACCTCGGACAAGTCACCAACTTGGATTCATCTCCAGCTATCTCTAGACATTAAGAAGAGGATGGTGCCTAAATTTAGGACAGTCAGCACCTTTGGCCCCTTTCCCTACTCCAGAGGGCAATTCAGACATCGGGTGAACCAAGATGTTCATCTAATTTAGAAACCATATCTGCTATCTGACGGCACAAGTACTGTCCTCCACGCCTCAACTCCCAGCTCTGGACACTGGGATGGCATCACCAATTTTTTGACAAGGCTATGGGAAAGTGACTGTTATTAAAGAACATGAAACTGTGAAATGCCCTATTGATAGGAGTGAGGTATCAGAGCATAGCATGCTCTTAGTGATTTTCTTCAGAAGATTTTCTGTTTGGATGCACTGGGTTTGAGTTCCTTGCAAGCCAGACTTGCCAAGAAGCAAGTAAACAAACCTGATAAAGCACATTTTCCACTGACTGTTATTTGCAAATAAGTGTTCTGTCATATGCTGCTGTACTCACAGAAGAGGTTGTATATGAAACTAGATCTGGTTTTCTACAAGTGACACTTTCTGTTTCGTATTTTCCTTTTCTTTGCTAAAGCCTTCTGTTGCAGCCCTTGCACTAATCTCTTTTATTTATTGATGTTAATCTTCATACAGTTAAACTCTTACTTGCATAACTCATTCTTAAGAGGCTGATTATTCATATATGTAACCTTTTACCATCTTTTCACACATCTAGAAAACATACTTCACGGTGTTTGTATTTTGAACTTGACTGACGGTATGGAGCTGAAGACCACGTAGATATATTTCTTTTTTCCCAAAGCAAACTCAAGAGTCCAAGCATAGCTATGAGAATATATCACAGTCCTGTGGGATCAACCCAGCATTTTGTGTCTGACGTGGCTGAAGGTGGATGTGTCTGCAAGAGACCAGGCATAAGACAGAGAGCTTCTTCTCTAGAATACTTCCCAATCTAAGATTTTCTAGGCCAGAAATAAGGTCTTTGCCTTTTAACTTCTACTAATGTTGACACTAACATGAGAATTGGGTCAATTAAAAAATTAAATCCAACTTAAGCACCACGGTACAAATTGCTTGTAACGCCAAAGGGCTATGGATTTAATTCCTCTGGGGCCTCTGTGTGTGGGATTCCTGAGCTACCACAGCAGAAATGATCATCCACCTGAGCCACCCTCAGTCACAGGACACACCCTCAGCAGTACCAGGAACCTCTGTCACCTTCACAAGGCCTGGGTGGGAGGGTTCAGGTCACCTGCCCATATTCCACCCACAGAGTGTAAACTTTTGTCTTGCTCCTGATATTCTGTTTGTTGCTCCTGCACAGGAGCAGACGCAGAGTAAAAGATGAAAACAGCAGGAACTGCTACAGCTTACTGGGACAGGGGACAGCCAAGTGCCTCCAATGCCCCTCTGGTTCACTTCAGTGGGAAGTGCACACTCTTTCTCCCACAATACCACGGCAGGGACAGCTGAAGTAAGAAGTTCCTGTTAACTCTCACCTAAAAGTTAAATAGATTCTTTATTCCCAGGCTATTTAACCCTTTCCCTTTTCCCACCTGATGTTTCCCTCATTTTAAAGATGACTTTACTTCCAGTGAAATATTTTCCTGTTGCTTGCAGTTCTTTGTTGTGGAAAATATAAGTGGGAGGAAGGTTTCACAACAGATTTCATCCTCTGAAACCTGAATCTCTGCAAACCATCTTACTTGTTTTTCTGGCAATAACAATTTTAGCCCTGGGAGAAACTGTCAACTTTGCTCAGTAAAGTTGATTTTCTCATCTATTTCAGCTCTAAGCGGAGTTATATTTTTGTATTTTAAACAGTATCTAGACACATGGTGTCAGGATGTGCATGGTCTGGAAGAGCTTTCTGACAGAGGCTTTTCTGCATCAAGGATCATATAGCTGCAATTTTCCTGCCTATTTTAAATGCAATTTTGTATGTGAAGTGAATTTTGGAAAGAAAATGGTCATTGGTGATATCAGACAGAATCTGTTTGGGCCACATGTTACAAACAGGTAGGGCTGAGGTTGATGGATCAGTGTCTGCCCTTACTCCTCTCCACAGGACTTTAAGATGTCCACAAGTGTATTGTGAGACAGGCACCCATGTCCTCTGCTAAACCTCACTAACTGGAGATGGGGAGAAATGAAGAAAGTTAGTTTGCAAGAAATTAGACTTCTGCCCAAGGACTCTCACAGCTGTAAGGAGAATTAAATATATTATAGGGCTGGATGATGACAGATGAGAATAAGGTAATTTCCAAGAGCTTAAACTATCATGGAATCCTAGAATGGTTTGGATTGGAAGAGACCTTTAATATCATTCTGTTCCAAGCCCCCTTCCACTAGACCAGGTTCCTCAAAGCCCCATCCAACCTGGCCTTGAGCACTTCCAAAGACTGGGCATCCACAGCTTCCCTGGGTAATCTGTTTCAGTGCCTTACCACCCTCACAGTAAAGAATTTCTTCCTATTCTAAACCCATCCTCCTTTCAGTGTACAGCCATTTCCCCTTGTTGTATCACTGCATGCCCTTGTAAAAAGTCCCTCTCTAGCTTTCTTGCCCCCCTCGAGGTATTGAAGGGCTGTTCTAAGGTCTCCCTGGAACCTTCTCTTCTCCAGGCTGAACAACTCTCTCAGCCTGTCTTCATAGGAGCAGTGCTCCAGCCCTCTGAGCATTTTCATGGCCTCCTCTGTATTTGCTCCAACAAATGACAGGTCCATGTCCTTCCTGTGCTGGGGATCTCAGAGCTGGATGCAGCACTGCAGGTGAGCTCTCACCAGAGCAGAGTAGAGGGGCAGAATACCTCCCTTGACCAGCTGCCCACACTGCTTTTGATGCAGCCCAGAATATGGTTGAATTTAGGGGCTGGAAGTGTATGTTGCCAGCTCACATGAAGCTTCTTATCAACCAACACCTCCAGTCATAGAATCACAGAATACACTGAGCTGGAAGAGACCCGTTAGGATCATCGAGTCCAATTCCCGGCCCTGCACAGGAAACTCCAAGAATCACACCATGTGCCTGAGAGCATTGTCCAGATGTTTTTTGAACACTGTCAGGGTTGGTGCTGTGACCACTTCCTTGGGCAGCCTATTCCAGTGTCCAACCACCCTCTGAGTGAAAAAAACCCCAAGTCCTTCTCCTCAGTGCTGCTCTCAATCCATTAATCTCTCAGTTTGTATTTGGGCTTGGGATTGCCATGAGCCCCATGCAGAATCTTGTGCTTGGCCCTTCTGAACTTTATGAGGTGTGCATGGACCCACCTCCCAAGCCTGTCCAGTCCCTCTGGATGGCACAGTTAGCTCTTTGACTTGTATGTTATATAAAAAATTTGCATCTTGTATAAACAGGGGCACAGGCAGATGGGACGGCCCCTAAGAGGAAAGTAAGGTGCAAGAGGGGCAGTGAGGGAAGTAAAGGGACAAGTTATACAACTTTCTCTTAATTGAGAATAGTGTTTCAAATCTGCAGAAAACAGCATGTTGCTCCCCTTGTTCCCTAGACAGAAAGGCACAGTTCTACAATCTCCTTTTATTGTTTTGCTGATAAGCAGGCATTTCACATTTCTGACACTAAACAAAATGTCCTTTAGAAAAGTCAGTGCCAGGGCCTTTTCCAGCTGGAACGCTATAACCACAGCCTGGCTGGCCAGCTGAGTTTTTGCCCCATAACACAATGTCTCAGAGGCGGCTGCCCAAGGTGCTCCAGCTAGAAAGGGACAAATCCTGCTGCAGGAGCAGCCAGCTTCAGCTCCTGCTTCCACCCTTGTCCTCATGGGCAGCAGTGCAAATATGGCAAATATGGTGCAAACTTCCCGGCTCTTGGGGTGATCTGGCTTGGCATGCACCGGGACAACTCATGGAGCACTTGACTTTGTGTTTCCATCCTGCAAACACTGACTGCTAGCCAAAGTTTAGTCCTCTTCAGTGGATTTTATAAGGCCCCTATTGTGACCCCTATTGTTAGACTCCTCCTTTAAACAGCTTTAAAGTGAGCAATTTTCCTTCTTTGATTCCCAAAGGGAATTTCTACATGGCACAAAGATGATTCCAGTACCTCCCAGTGTCCAAGCAAGGGTCAGGATTACCCGTTCCTGGGGAAACCCATCTCCTGGCCTGGCAATCCCGGTGGCCTGAAATGACCCACCGAGGCCACTGGTAACAAACTGAACATAAGTTTGTTTTTGCATTACTCAAGCAACGAGAATAGCTTGATTCTGGTTAGTCTCAAGATCTGAAAGTGGATCTATCAAAAATCGCTGAATCAGAGGAAATGGATCTCTGACAACAATAATATTTATGAATTCTTACAAAAAATTGCTGAAGATGTTTTTGTTAAAAAAAGAAATTAGAAAAGAACACCACCTTCAGAAGTGCCTGTGATATGTTCGTGCCTTGTTACTCAGAGGAAACATGCATGCTGTTTTTGTCAGCTAACAAAATACCTTCTAACAAGGCATTCTGACAAAGCTGAAAATATCTTACACCAATGTGAGTCATTTTGGCTCCAAGCGCTCATCTTAGAAAAAGGAATCTGAGGGAAAAAATCTAAATAAGCACTGGCATGAAAGACAGTCTTTAAGTGGCAGGCCTGGAAAGGCTATGCATATTTGTACTCAATACAGAGCGATTGCTATCTTTCAACCATCACAACCACTTTTTTTTCCTTTTTTTCTTTTTTCTTTTTTTTTTTTTTTAATGCCAAGAAACTAAAAAAAAAAAGTCACCTAGTTTCTTTCCTAACTTTTGGACACTGATAAAGTTCATTACTTCAGAGGGCTGTGATTTCTTTTTGTATGTAGCTGTGTGACCTCTGCTGGCAGATTCTTATCACGACTGCAGCAATTCACACACACATATGTACGGATACATTGGCATTCCGGTAAGTCCTGCCCTACATACACAAGGAGACATAATACACAATGTATTAGATATAGACGATATAATCCCTGCTCTGGAAAATAGACTCCCACGTTGGAAAGGTGTGAAAAAAAAATAAATTGTATAACCCAGCTTTCTCTGCTCATGGATGTTTTACAGGGCAATTTTTAGAATACCTTTGATGAATAGATATGACCATCTCAGGATGAGGCCACTGGTGTTTATTAAGAATAATGGTCTAAATGTTCATTATTGCTTGGAAAACCCCTATACTTCATCCTGTTAGAAGCAGGGAGGTTACGCTGAGGAAAGGATTAGTCTCCACTTGCATTCCTTTCTTGTACTCCTTCTCATACCATCTGCTACCAGCCATTGTGGCAGAGAGGATACCAGCTAAATGGATCTTTTTATTCTGACTCAGCACGGCTGCAGACAGTCTGTCCGCTATGATACAGCAGCACAGTATAATCTGATACTTTAAAAAACTGGCCATTCACCTGCCAGACCACAATGCAACTCGCACTTAACAGTCCCGCTCTTTGTGATAGCCAAGGTCATTTCTATTATTACAGCACAGTGCACGGAAATACCACAAATACCAAGAGAGTCTTATCTATTTATCATAGGTGAAACTGGCACGCTTTGCAGAACGACGGCTCCACAGCGGATCACAGGCATTTTGAGTTCACTTAAGTTTACAGTCAGGGCCCGGCTGCCTCAGTTGGGAGCTCAGTGGATTCCACGCATGTCCATATCTGTGATATAGGCACTGCTGCAGCCACTCCTCCAGTATCCAGCTTCCACACTGACTCTGCTCTTTGACAGAAGGATGAAAACACAAACGTGCCAGAAATAAGACCTTGCCAGAATTAGCGGTGAGAGCCTAAGGCGAAGGGTAGGCACGGGTCTCCCCTCCCTACCTCCCTAGCTGGCTTTACACACCTGCTCACTCCTAAAACACACTGTGTGTTTAGCACCTCGCCTTACCATGGCAGAAAAGGGAGATGAAACCCCAATGCTCCACCGCTGCTGCCAAACCCAAACCTCTAGAGATCCCAGAGCCCACCTGGCAGGGTCTGAGGGGAGCAGGGCAGGGCCCAGCGCAGCCAGGCATCCATCATCCCACATAAGGGACCCCCGTGTCCCACTGTTGGCTTCTCCCCAAGGCAGCAGCAGGAGCAGCAGGTGGAGCCCAGAGCCCCGAGCCCTGAAGCGGAGAACCGTGAAGCCCCGCANCCCGCTCTTGAAGTTTGCAGGCGATTTCCTTTCCAGCCCCGGCCTTATCTCGGCCCGCACGTTGCCGCGCGGTGACTAATAGGAGAATAACATTGTCTCGGGATAAAATAGCGCCGGGNCCACATAAGGGACCCCCGTGTCCCACTGTTGGCTTCTCCCCAAGGCAGCAGCAGGAGCAGCAGGTGGAGCCCAGAGCCCCGAGCCCTGAAGCGGAGAACCGTGAAGCCCCGCAGCCCTGAATCCCTGAACCCCTGAATTCCTGGATCCCAGGGCCCGGAGCCGCCCTGAGGTGCGAGGCGCGGGCAGGACGCCCCCTGGCGGCGCTCGGCGCGGCCCTCCCCGCCCCCGGGGCGCCCCCGGCCCCC